>JAYESA010000009.1:61353800-61523800 GCA_036927795.1 Iris macrosiphon
TTCCCCACATTCAGCTCATAATTAACTCCAGTGTCAGAAAATTCACAAGGACGAGAACAAGGCGTGGATTGGAAAGCAGACTGAAATGTCCAAAATGTACTTACTATGGAAAGAAAAAGAAGTGAATGCTAACAGCACTACACAAAGCTTTAGTGGCTACAATCATTTATGCAATCAGGTGTGCATATCCATGAGTGACGGACTTGCAAAAATTTTGGTAGTCCTAAACACAGTAAAGATTCTATTATGCACAGGACTGCAGAAAATTATGATAGCCACTAACACTTTATGTAGTGCTCTTAGCATTTGCCAAAAAAAGAGAGAAGTATGAACGGAAAACTAAAGAAAACTTTAGACCATGAACTCTCTTCAATTGTAACTTCCTAAATAAAATATTAATGTTAATCTACATATATTTTTCTATCAATAATTCTACAGGCAGCAGATAGGTAGGAAGACACACTGAAAGCACCATAAAAAGGAATGCGTGAATATACAACACTTACCAAATCCCCAACCGTATATTAGCCAAAGAACAAAACAAAATCCCATTCCATAAAGAAGCAGAAACTATATTTAAAAGAATGATTCAGTACTCCACTATATAGAAAAAAAAACTCACGGAAACATCAATAACAAAAGAAAAGTTCCCACTGCTGTACACTGTCACATGATAACACCAGAAGATCATATACACCGCAAATCCTCATATGAAAGAATGCACCCCCCCCCCCCCCCCCCCCCCCCCCCCCCCCCCCCCTTCCAAGCCAACAGAGGACTTATTAGACTGCATTTTCTCCAGGCAGGCCTGTCTCAGTAGCTTCCTTATATACACTTCTAAATAATATGGAGGGGATCGACAGAGTTTCCAGGTAATGAAACTCAACCTAGTGAAACTGTGACGATGAATTGTTTGAAACGATAATAGGAATATATGTTACTGCCGATCCCTACATTTTCAGAAAATGAATCAGTTGTAAGATCCAGTTTCAGCACAGAAAAATGTGATTGACCGAAAATGTCGGGATTTTTTTTTCCCTACCATCAGTTCTTGTTCCTTACTTTTCTTTTGTATCAAGGGCTGATCCATCCTTCAGTGCTTCCTGAGCTTCATTTTCCATTCCGAGGGCAAAGAGGGCAGCAGCCTGGAGATAAAATGCAGTTGCCCATGTTGGAGATATGACCAGAGCCTGCACTGCATCATTAAGAGCTTGTTGTGGCATGTCGCGCATCAGGTAAGACAGGCACCGACGTGCAAAGATAGTTGAAGATACCATAGTTCCCACGTCAATGAACTGCATAACATAGGACATTGATATTACAGAATCAGGGATCCATTCATGGTGAGCTATTAAACAATAAATATGATGCCAATATCATGATGAGGTTGAAGGAGTAAACTTGGAACAGCGCGACAAAGAAGGCTCTTCATAAGTTCATAATTCATTGCTGGAAAGCAATATAGTCATGAACAGAGCAACATCTCCAACAAGGCTATATAAGAACATAAACAAAATAGGTAAAGAAGATTGCAAACTTCTATGACTAGCTGTCAACCTTTATGGTGGAATATTCCTTGCCAAGGTAACCTGCAAAGTTATCTGGCACGAAGCCACTAAATACTTATTGATAATGCTGTAAAAGATTGAAGTGGCATCTAGGTGGCAATGTTGCATTGCATCATTCTAATTAGTACAATTATACAAAAAACAAAAAACAAATGTTGAAATGCTAAAAAGGAAAATAAAACCATGCTAAACCTAAAAGATCCTAAGTTAGGCATCAGTAACTATAAATCAAGCAGTTGAAGGGTCTGCTTAAGCAACTTACACTACTAACAGACTAAAAAATAAAACAGTATACAAATGAGACAACTATTATTCACTTTACTTGGAAAAGGATAAGCATGTTAACAAAAGAGTTATCAATGTTCATGGTTAAAGGGGGCATTAGAGTACCTAGGGGTGCCTAGGTGGACTAATCAAGGCAAGGCAGGGACTAGACGGTATGTGTCCATGAACACTGTTGATTGGTGTTAAGCTTGTATTAGGGAGCAACCGTCATATAAAAGAGGCAAAATGAATGGACTATTGCATTCTCTCGGTCATTATTACAAAGTATAAACCAAATAGTCAAACTGATACATAAATGCACAAGAAAGTTACTATAACGATTGATACAGATGAGATATAAAGAGTTTCCTACAATGGGTCATTTTAATAAGATGATTTTAAAGTTCATTTAAGAAGAGAATATCCCTGTGCACAAATTTTAAAGTTCATTTAAGAAGAGAATATCCCTGTGCACAAATTTTAAACTAGTTGATCTACCTAACCTCGTCATACAATAGATTTTAACTTCTAATATATATATATATATATATATATATATATATATATATATATATATATATACAAAAATGCTCTAAAACCACCCGGGTGGTTTCATAGGCCTACACATTTTAATTTCAACCACTCAATCTCAATCCAACCTATGTAAGATAGGGTGGTTTCATTATATGAAACCACCCGGATGGTTCTAGAGCACTACTATATATATATATATATATATATATATATATATATATATATATATATACCCGGCTTGAAGCTCATGACTTTTTACAACTGCGTAAGCATGGGACTTTATGTTAAAATAATTTCTCTTTTCGTTTTGAAATCGCATAGAGAAAATAAACAAAGGTTAATGTTACCTGCCTTTGGGTAAGTCGCACAAAGTGTACTGCCCTAAGAGTTAATCCAACTTCTCCTCGTCGCATAGTTATGTGCAGACTTTTCTCGAATGCTCCTAGTCGTAAAACTCTCGTGCTACCGGTTTCTCCTCGTCGCACACAACTTGGAGAGATTGACCTGAACTTAGCTCTGCCAAGAGCAAGGAACCGACGAACAGAATTGTCACAGAAGATGAAGAGAGGAAAGCAAAAGAAATTGTTCGCAAAGAGAGAACTATTATATATTATTCGGAGAGTAGCGTATAGAGGAGAACACAATATATATATAGTCCCAAGAACTCACCACAGACAAGAAATTAATGGCTATTAATCCCGGTATTAAAGAGCAAAAAAATGAAATAAACGTGGGACAATTACCAGGCATTAATGAGTAATTAATATATCAACGTTAAAAAAATTATGAGTCAAAAAATGGTCCAGAAATATAGAGGCAAAAAGATTTTTAGGGTCTCAACCCGAACCCGAAGAAAAAATTGGATCGGCATTCGGCGCCCGCAGATATGGGCACGTATCCGCACCCGTTACGTGCGTCGAACGAAACCGAACCGAGCCAGGCGACGGCGGCACGCGTGGCCCATAGGGCTTGTAAACCCCCTGATTTTTTTAAAATTTTTAAATTAATTTTTCCAATTTTCTGAAATTTTTCTGGTATTTTTAACTAATTAAAACTAAGGTATTTTGAAAGTAATGATTTTTAAATGATGTTAAATAATATTAAAATATTATGAAAATAATATTTTTATCTGTAAAATGAAAAATTAGACATAGGATAATTTTTCGAAAATTTATTGGACCCCGGAAGCATTTTTAAAGACCTAGAAACTAAGTTGTAATTAACCCAAAATAAACCCTAGAAATTAACCCGGTTTATTTCAAAATAAACCAAACCAACCCGAACCGAACCATGGTGAACCGAACCGAACCCAAATTCTTAACGGGTCGGGTCGGATCCGAATTGAACCCGACTCGAACCCGTTAACCCGACCGAAACCCTAATCCGAAACCCTTTCCGACCCTGGCGGCTACCCCTATTTAACCCTCTCTTCCGCCGCCTGAACCCTACTAGCACCCACCGTCGTCTCGCCGCAGCGCCTCGCCGTCCTCCGCCCTCTCCCCGACCCGCAGCCGCTCGACCCGAGCCCCCGCTGCCTCAGCCCGCTCCGTCATCGTCCCCGTCGAACTCGAAACCCGCTCAGCCGTCTCCCCGAGCAGACCCCTCTCCGCCTCCCTCCTCTGCCGCCTCTGTCGACCACGGCCTCCCCATCTCCTCGTCTCAGCCCCGAGCCCAGCCCCGCACCGCCCCCGCACACCTCCTCCGTCTTCCTCTCCGCCTCGAGATCCTCCGCCGCCCTCGAAACCCGCAGCAGCCCGAGCCTCAGCCTCGCCGCAGCTCCAGCGCCGCCCTGACTCCACCTCGCCGCCGCCGACCTGCCAGAGCCCGCTCCGCCTCCACCCAGCCGTGCCCTAGCCGCCTCCGGCGAAACCCCGGCGCTCCTGTAGCCGAAACCCTAGATTGTATAGTACCTAGGTGTGTCGTGTCGCCTCGCAGACACGAGGAAACCCAGTCTGCGTAGCCCTGTTCAGGTACCCTTTTCTCTCTCCTCGCTGCCCCCGTTTTCTGTTCCGTCTGTTGTGACGCGTAGACTGCGTAACCCTCTCGATGCCCGTGCAACCCACTCGGTGTGTCGCGTCCTGTGGCGATCGCGAACTGCGATCCAAAACCTGAAAAAACAACACCACGTTTTCCCCCGGAACTGAGTACGCCCCGCCCCGCCAAACGGGACGACTTGGTCGCGTGCGGTCTTCACCGAAAGGTGCGCACCATCGATACGACCGTGCGGAATTTCGCAGAAGTTGATTTGGATGTGCGTGCACACCGGAATCAACGCGTATCCGCCGAAAACACCCCGTATCGGCATGTTCTGGAACACGTAACTTTGTGTACACACGTCGGATCGAAACGAAATTGCGCCATCGGACTCGTAGCAATACGCTGGTCCTGTGACCCAAGTTTGGTTCGATTCTGAGAACGTTGACAAAATCGCGTATCGTGGGCCCCACGGCTCCACTTGACGGACGATTTTGTGATCGACTCATCGGAATCCAATTCTGGAAGTTCCGTTGGATTCGTATCATCGTTCTGGACCTGTTGACACTAAGTTTAACGAATTTGGAGACCATTGTTCCTGACACATTTTTCGGTGCGAAACGGCCCACATGTGGACCCCTCTTTGACTAGAAACTGTCATTTTTGCCCCTGTCTAAATTGGACTCAAGGACAGGCGTTTCTAACTATTTGATATTTTCTGAGCATGATGGTGATGTCTATTTCAGCAACCGGAGTACCTGCAAATCCCGCTGCTACCAGAGCTACAGTTGGAGTCAGAACCCCAGGCAAGTGTACCTTGCCAACTTTGCAGTTTTGTTATTTATTTCTTTGACTTAAATTAATTGTTGTACATGCTTAACCTAGGACCGTGTGACTTAGCGTCCGAATAATATTCGGGTGCCAACACCGTACGAGGAGTTGTGTAACGTCATCTAGAGATGGATATCGTGACCCTTTACATTCTCGTGCTTGCATTATCAAGTACGTCATACCCAGGACACCTGATGTCACGCCCCGGTCTCCCGCGAGCTCGATCGTCCCCGCTGAACGTGAATCACCACATTTCAGCTCTCCCGCGGGACGATCGTTCTCATCGGGAAGTGATGCCGTGCAAGCCTAAAGTGCGCTTGCACAAGGCCAAAGCTTTGATACAAGGGCAAGTAAGCTATTCGATACTGAAGCAGCGGCATATAACATTGCAGAAAAGTGAAGAACTCAATGGCATATGAAAAATGGTCTTTTATTGATAATCGAAAGTGTTACAAGCGGCGCATGGCCGAGATTACAAATCGCTCAAGCACTCTTCTCTTGATTACAATAACACCGTTCCATACATTATGTCCCTCTATATAAAAGCAGCTCAAAGCAGGCACAAACTCGATGCGGCTCCAGGCATCGACTCCAGATTTCCGGCTCCTTGGGATGAGGCACGGCTATCGCTTCCTCAGACGAACGAGCACCTGAGAACAAGCAAACTGTTGGTGGGTCAGCACTTTATGCAAGTACTGGTGAGATAAAACAACTGAACAGAAGCTACATCCCCTGAAACCCACACTAAGTAATCATGTGGCAAAACATTGCATTACTAGTTTTACTTAGGTTCATTTCATGCAGTTCTATAGCAGAGTCATATTACTTTGTTTGGAAACATGCTTTAAAAACATAAATCAAACAACCAACCAATCGAGGCAACCAATTCAAGCACGAGGAATCATGTTCGGATGTGCGCAGCGTATTCGGTGAACTATATGCACGGATTCTAGGGACAGGCAGCATTTAGGGACCATCAATCAATCTAGCACACAAGTTAACTATCAATCAGAAGTCGGTCCCCGAGTAACTCAGGATCGGTAGCGGTAATCCAGCTAACCAATGACTCACATTCTGATCCTATTAGCAGCTGTGACGCATGGTTGCACATTACTGCCGAAGCAGCCGAAGCCAAGGTTCAGCTCTTCACTAATAGTCTCATTGTCCGACCGAATGCAATGCATGAAGCACTAACAGGAGGTCTCTATGATGCAGACAAAATGAATAAGCAGGCTTATGTATAACTGATATTTCTTACCAACGGCCGAACGGTTATCCCTGCAGCAAACATACAAGTTAGCAACAATTGCATAAACATATATATTTTACCGTTCTTTAGTTTCATGTCCGTCTCTGCATCAAATAGTTAGGTATGCAAGAAGGCTAGCCTAGCATGCTCCCTAACGACCTGAATGCAGCTTATCTCCATACACTTCTCTAATGCAGACTCGACTCTTCTCAACAGAAGCACCGCCTCCCTCTAATAGCCACGCCCCCCAAGATCCCCAAGGACCGATCCTCAGGGCGCACTATTAGTCTCACCCCATCGCATCACCATCCTCCCTTCCAATATCCACGCCCCGAGCTCAGGGCGCGTTATCGGTCTCCCACATATCGTTTGTCCCCCATCCACCGCAAGCACCCACATGTCTCTTGTCTTTATCACAATAGCACACAACATGACAAGCACATTTAAACCATCGTATCACATTCCTAATAGCCGCACCCCCGAGATCCCGAAGGACCGATCCTCAGGTGGGCTACTAGTCTAGCACACACATGACAAGCATTTACTCTCGCATCGAAACAAGCATTCAAGACAAGCATACATATTCTCTTAGTTAGGCAGCATATACGTTTCAGTGACAAGCTATGTGAGTTCTCTTATTAGCATGCTGAGTCGGTTCTATCATTTCTTATGAAAACATTTCTTCTTAAGCAAACAAGCATTTAAAACTCAGATTCATTATTAAGTCGTGCAAGAATCAGAGAATGCAGTTCTGCCCACTCACCTTGATTAATCGGTCAGGAACTCTCCGAGAAGACTTCCGTTTGAGAAAGCAAGTCCATCCCACTTGTACATAGTGCCGACGCGGAGCGGGGCACTACATACTTACCCACCAACAAAGAGTTTCGTCCTCGAAACTCGAGAAACTCACGAAACCATAAAGCAGCGATAGTCCTCATCCCTCGCCATCCCAAATCAAAACTCAGGCAATCACAACTCAATAAAACTCTAGCCAACAAAATCACAAATCACATCTCAAGCAATGAAAACCAAATCCAGAAAACTTTTGCCGGCAACTTTGAGAATATTTACGGACTCATTGTATGGAACGTTCATTGCATCTCACATCAGGCAAATCTCAGAGTTGGAAGCAACGGAATAGGCAAAGAATCGAGTTGCTCTGATACCATTTTGTCACGCCCCGGTCTTCCGCGAGCTCGATCGTCCCCGCTGAACGTGAATCACCACATTTCAGCTCTCCCGCGGGACGATCGTTCTCATCGGGACGTGATGCCGTGCAAGCCTAAAGTGCGCTTGCACAAGGCCAAAGCTTTGATACAAGGGCAAGTAAGCTATTCGATACTGAAGCAGCGGCATATAACATTGCAGAAAAGTGAAGAACTCAATGGCATATGAAAAATGGTCTCTTTTATTGATAATCGAAAGTGTTACAAGCGGCGCATGGCCGAGATTACAAATCGCTCAAGCACTCTTCTCTTGATTACAATAACACCGTTCCATACATTATGTCCCTCTATATAAAAGAGGCTCAAAGCAGGCACAAACTCGATGCGGCTCCAGGCATCGACTCCAGATTTCCGGCTCCTTGGGATGAGGCACGGCTATCGCCTCCTCAGACGAACGAGCACCTGAGAACAAGCAAACTGTTGGTGGGTCAGCACTTTATGCAAGTACTGGTGAGATAAAACAACTGAACAGAAGCTACATCCCCTGAAACCCACACTAAGTAATCATGTGGCAAAACATTGCATTACTAGTGATCTTGCTAGTTTTACTTAGGTTCATTTCATGCAGTTCTATAGCATAGTCATATTACTTTGTTTGGAAACATGCTTTAAAAACATAAATCAAACAACCAACCAATCGAGGCAACCAATTCAAGCACGAGGAATCATGTTCGGGTGTGCGCAGCGTGTTCGGTGAACTATATGCACGGATTCTAGGGACAGGCAGCATTTAGGGACCATCAATCAATCTAGCACACAAGTTAACTATCAATCAGAAGTCGGTCCCCGAGTAACTCAGGATCGGTAGCGGTAATCCAGCTAACCAATGACTCACATTCTGATCCTATTAGCAGCTGTGACGCATGGTTGCACATTACTGCCGAAGCAGCCGAAGCCAAGGTTCAGCTCTTCACTAATAGTCTCATTGTCCGACCGAATGCAATGCATGAAGCACTAACAGGAGGTCTCTATGATGCAGACAAAATGAATAAGCAGGCTTATGTATAACTGATATTTCTTACCAACGGCCGAACGGTTATCCCTGCAGCAAACATACAAGTTAGCAACAATTGCATAAACATATATATTTTACCGTTCTTTAGTTTCATGTCCGTCTCTGCATCAAATAGTTAGGTATGCAAGAAGGCTAGCCTAGCATGCTCCCTAACGACCTGAATGCAGCTTATCTCCATACACTTCTCTAATGCAGACTCGACTCTTCTCAACAGAAGCACCGCCTCCCTCTAATAGCCACGCCCCCCAAGATCCCGAAGGACCGATCCTCAGGGCGCACTATTAGTCTCACCCCATCGCATCACCATCCTCCCTTCCAATATCCACGCCCCGAGCTCAGGGCGCGTTATCGGTCTCCCACATATCGTGTCCCCCATCCACCGCAAGCACCCACATGTCTCTTGTCTCTATCACAATAGCACACAACATGACAAGCACATTTAAACCATCGTATCACATTCCTAATAGCCGCACCCCCGAGATCCCGAAGGACCGATCCTCAGGTGGGCTACTAGTCTAGCACACACATGACAAGCATTTACTCTCGCATCGAAACAAGCATTCAAGACAAGCATACATATTCTCTTAGTTAGGCAGCATATACGTTTCAGTGACAAGCTATGTGAGTTCTCTTATTAGCATGCTGAGTCGGTTCTATCATTTCTTATGAAAACATTTCTTCTTAAGCAAACAAGCATTTAAAACTCAGATTCATTATTAAGTCGTGCAAGAATCAGAGAATGCAGTTCTGCCCACTCACCTTGATTAATCGGTCAGGAACTCTCCGAGAAGACTTCCGTTTGAGAAAGCAAGTCCATCCCACTTGTACATAGTGCCGACGCGGAGCGGGGCACTACACCTGACACTATTCATGAGACAGAATCTTTCTGAAATATTCAAGGTAATTCTGTGTAGGTTGCAGGATTTATGACATAGACATATTCATAGACATTATATGACTTGCTGCATTAGATATGATCTTACGTGACATGGACATGAGACATCGTGGACATGAGACGTGTGATTACATTGGGTGGGGAGAGACACACAGGCTACAGGCTGATTTCATATATATACTACATAGTAAAATACATAGTAAATTACATAGTAACTCTGCTACAGGCTCCTAGACATAGAGCTTGTAGTAGTCTCAGCCTGAGTTTTTAGTGATGCTCTCAACTTGCATTTCACATAGATGGTTATATAGTTTACCCTATTGTTTCATTTATTTCTGTACTGCATTTATTTTGGCTTGAGTTATTTTGTACCTTGCTATGTCCCCTGAGGACCTGGATCCGGATTATGTCCCCAGGATTAGCAGACGAGATCTACCCCGAGGTATACAGGACAGGAGCATTAGCAGAAGCAGGGACAGTAGCAGGCACTGGAGCAGTACCAGATCCAGAAGACGAGGTGATCGCCGAGGATTTCTCCTGAGTATGTCTTATCCATACTCAGTATATGCAGTTGTTATCTTATTTCTTGACTATTGTATCAGACTCATTATCGGGTTGTTCCCCGAGTTATGTTTATTGAGATTGATATTGCACTATGTTTCTGATATTGATGTATTCATTTCTGTGGATGAGATTAGTATTTTGCACCATTATTGTTGTATTACAGCTTAAGTACGTCCCGGTGGATCCATTAAATTGGGTTTGTCCATCGGTGTGTGCTGCTGGCCATTATCACGTGTCTGGTCCCTCGATATTTTGGGACTGGGGCGTGACAGGGCTCCCCACACAAATCCACAAGAGAGCAAAGGAAGGGAACTAATGTATGCACACTAACTTGAGCAATCCCAACCGATGTGGGACTAAAGGGTGAGAGGAGTTGGTTTTCTACATTGAAGCAACAACAGACAACAATTCTCCCTAAAAAAACCAAGTTCCGAAAATAGGGATAGCAAAAGAATAAGAATAGAGAGAATAAAGAAATAGAGAAGATCTGGGCAGGTACATATGAGATGGACTACAGCCTTGAATCTCATTTAGTGACTATTGCCTTTGTCTGAAGAAGTGTTTTATGAACTATGTCTTGAATCAGATTTTTTGGAACCAAATTCAGAAAATAACACGCATAGTACGCTAGAGGTTCTTGGGACTATCGAGTGGCGCTTTTGATTGGTAATGCGTACTTATTCCATATTCATGAGAGTTGTCTGGGATCGCCATGTCCCATAGTCGCGGCCTTTACGACCTCTCATATAGGTAAGTTCTCAAAGGGTTGGTGATATGAGTCAACCCTGCATATCATGCTTGGACCTATTAAGAATTAAGACATCCTAACCATATCACACCGGAACACTGTCGCCATAGGGATGGAGTATCATTGTACATCGTCGTAGAGCCACTTGGGCATTAGTTTAAGAGAATTTAATCTCAAGGTCGGTGTTCCATAATAGTCACATAAGTCCAGCTTGTTTCTACCCATTAAACCGGCTTCTTGAGATCTCCAATCAGACTCGGTTGGGTTGCCACTGCTGGTGACTTACTTATGGGCTTAACCTCATCTCCCTCAATGATTCTAGGATTAATGTCCTAGACAGACCCTTCGTCAAAGTGGTCTGCAAGGTTCTTTAATGACTTAATATAGTCAAAAACCACATATTTACCTAATAGGCTCTTTATTGACTTGAAGCGCAGTTGCATGTGTCTGTTCATCTTAGACATTCACAATATCATGCTTTAATAGTTCTATAACAGATTTATTATCACAGTTTATAGAAATTGCAGGTTTACATGAGCCCCAGGAGATAACAGCTTCTCCTAGAGTAAAAATATATCCAGTAGTGGATTTCACATCATGAGAGTCAGTTACCCAGTTTGCATCTGAATAACCTTCTATAATATCAGGGTGTCTAGTATAGTGAAGTTTACAATCTAGAGTACCCTTAAGATATCTAAATACCTTATTCAATGCAGTCCAATATGACTGGTTTAGGTTACTGGTATATTTACTTAGTCTCCTAATAGCAAATACAATATCAGGTCCGGTCCTGTTTGTTATATACGTGGGAGAACCTATCATCTGTGAATATCTATGTTGTTCCATAGGTGATCCTTCATTCTTCTTGAGAACAATACTATTGTCATAAGGAGTAGGGGCTGGTTTTTTATCAAAATACTCAAATTTTTTTAGAATTTTCTCGATCGAGTGTGCTAAGGATAGAGTATAACCCTCTTTGCATTTGGTTACTTGCATTCCTAGAATCAAGTTAGCTTCACTTAGATCTTTCATATCAAACTGGTTAGATAAATAATTCTTAGTGTTATTTATCAATTCCAGTGATAATCCTAGAATAAGGATGTCAACTACATACAAGCATAAAATGACAAAACTTCCACTTGTATTTTTAGAGTATATACATTTGTCATACTCATTTGGCAAAAAACCATATTCTGAAATTACCTTGTCAAACTTGTTGTGTCATTGCTTGGAAACTTGTTTTAGGCCATAAAGAGATTTTACTAATCTACAAACTTCCTTTTCTTGACATTTAGCAATGAAACCTTCAGGTTGCTTCATGTAGATTTTTTCATCTAGATCTCCATTTAGAAATGTTGTCTTTACATTTATTTGATGGATCAGCATATCATGAATGGATGCTAAGGCTAGAAGTGTTCTAATAGAAGTAATCCTAACTACAGGAGAGTAGGTATCAAAATAATCTAAACTTTTTTCTGGGTAAAACATTTGGCTACTAATCTAGCCTTTTATTTCTCTGTAGTACCATCGGCTCTAAGTTTCTTTTTGAAGATCCACTTACAACCTATGGATTTACTACCTAAAGGTAAGTCTGCTAAAAACCAAGTACTATTCTCCATGATGGAGTTGTACTCACTTTTAATGGTTTATTTCCAGAAAGGGGCATCAGGAGAAGATATGCTTATTCATAAGTTGAGAGATCACCCTCTATCAAAAAGATGAAGAAACATTCTCCTAAATTCTTTTCAATCATTTTTCTTTTACTCCTTCTAGGTTCTATATTGTGTTCAGGTTGTGAACTAGATGTTTTGAAATCGGAAACTAGTAGAAGGAACAAGAGAGGAGTTCGATGGAGTGGAAGAAATCATATCCTTAAACGGAAATATAATCTCAAAGTAAACTGCATCTCTAGCTTCTATAATGGTATTGTTAGAGATTTCATTACTTCAGAGTGAGTCACTAGAAATCTATTAGCATTGCTGTCTAAGGAATATCCTATGAATACAGCATCTACAGTCTTAGGTCCAATCTTTTTTTTTTAAGGTTCAGAAATTCCTACTTTTGCTTAGACATCCACAAACTTTGAGATAATTAATTCTAGGAGCTCTACATTTCCATAATTCATAGGGAGTCTTATCCTTAGACTTACTAGGAATCCTATTAAGGATGTAACAGACTCATAACAATGCTTCTTCCCACAAATTATCGATAGCAAATGAGCTGAAAAGCATGGCATTCACCATGTCTAACAGAGTGTGATTCTTCCTTTCAGCAACTTCGTTGGACTGTGGTGAATACGGAGCAGTTACCTCATGAATTATTCCATGTTCTTCACAAAATTAGTCATATCATTTGAGGTATACTCTCCACCACGATCTGATCTAAGAATATTAATCTCTCTCTAATTGGTTCTCGGTTTCGGATTTAGAGACCTCGGATCAACTCTTAGATTGTTAGAATAATTTCTCTTTTCGTTTTTAAATCCCGTAGAGAAAATAAACAAAGGTTAATGTTACCGGCCCCTAGGAAAGTCGCGCAAAGTGTACTGCCCTAAGAGTTGATCTGAATTCTCCTCGTCGTACAATTATGTGTAGATTTTTCTCGAATGCTCATAGTGGTAAAACTCCCGTACTACCGGCTTCTCCTCGTCGCATACAACGTGGAGAGATTGACCCGAACTTAGCTCTGCCCAAAGCAAGGAACCGACGAATAGAATTGTCACAGAAGATGAAGAGAGGAAAGCAAGAGAAATTGTTCGCAGAGAGAGAACTACTATATATTATTCGGAGAGTAGCGTATAGAGGAGAACACAATATATATAGAGAGTCTCAAGCACTCACCACAAACAAGAAATTAATGGCTATTAATCCAGGCATTAAAGAGCAGAAAAATGAAATAAACGTAGGACAATTACCAGGCGTTAATGAACAATTAATGTCCAACGTTCAAAAAATTGAGACAAAAAACGGTCCAGAAATATAGAGCAAAAAGATTTTTAGGATCTCAACCCGAACCCGAAGAGGAAATTGGATCGACATTCGGCGCCCGTAGATGTGAGCACGTACCCGCACCCGTTACGTGCGCCGAGCCGAGCCGGGCCGGACGGCGGTGCGCGTGTGGCCTATAGGGCTCCCCACACAAATCCACAAGAGAGCAAAAGAAGGGAACTAATGTATGCACACTTACTTGAGCAATCCCAACCGATGTGGGACTAAAGAGTGAGAGGAGTTGGTTTTTTGCATTGAAGCAACAACAGACAACACTTTATAACAACTCTCTCACAACCCTCTCACAAAACCCGCCCTCGGCATCCCATACTAGGTGTCCTCGTAATTCTTCACAGCACCTATCTCGGCGGCGGCCCGTCCTTTCCTCCACGCCCTGCGAGGCTTGGTCATCACTTCCAGCCCTGGCAGGAACACTGCAACCATGGTTGCGGTCTGGCATATATACGAGCATGGCAGCCTAGATGGCCACCAACTCCCCACAGGAATCCACATAGACTAGTTTTGGGATTTCACAACACACTATCGAGATAGTCATGAACAATATAGTATACCTCCTAGAGTGTCTATAATAAATATTATCTTTTTCCACTATGAATAAGTTGTAACAACTAGAAGCACATTTGAATTTTCTCAATGTAGAATTGAAATGATGAGTTATAGTTTATCAGGATAGTGAAGTTCAATGTAGCCTCCAATTTATGTGAACTTTATCAGATTGTATTCATATTTATCCATACCCTCTAATAACAGCTATGCAGCATTTTATGTTGCACAGACACAGCAAAATGATATCCGTATCGTCTGTACCCACGTCCGTGTCTGTATTCGTGCAACATAGGTAACTACTCTTGTACTTATTTGAAAATGTACGTATGATGTATCCATATCATGTTGATATTCATGCAACATAGGCAGCAATCCTTTTCATATAGTGTCATAAGTGGATTACAAAAATTAATTATAAGCTGTTGAATTGGTTAATGATTCACTAAAGGGTTAAATGCACACGAATTCTAGTTTCTAAATTATGATTCACTAAAGGGTTAAATACTCATTCATCTGTTCCCTCCAACAGCACATATTCAGCAAACCCTTTTCGTATACTGTTCTACATAGATTAATTTTAAGCTACTGAGTTAATTTAAGCCCTTAGACTTGGATCACTAAAGGGTAACAGGCTAGAACTTACGAGTTATAGGTTAGGTTTAGGGAAAGGGTAAGATAAAGGGCAGGGAAAGAGATTACTGGGTAGGATTTAAGAGGCAAATGTTTAAATTCAGCTCTAGGTGGGTGGATAAGGTTGAAATCTGGATCGGGCTAATATTATAAACGTGGTAAGCGTTTGATAGCATGTCAGATGCCTGGTATAGCCTGTAACAGGATATAGCACCCACTCCCAGGAGGACAGCAGGACATAATCCACATACTGTAGATGTGCTATAAGAGCCACTAAAACCACAACAAAAATCGTTAAGTTAGCTTTTTCCAAAATTAGTGCTGTAACATTAAGGAGTCGTAAGGGGTCACAATCTGATTGGTGCTCTAATCATGTAGAAGTAACTATATGGATTCACAAAACTATAGATTCGGCATAAACAGCATCTAATGCCATACCAACGAACAAAAAGTGTCAGTTTTCATGAAGTAAATCCTTTACAAATTTCTTCTAAATCAACAGCCAGATTCAGTAAACAATTAGCAAACATAGAATAACCTGTGAGTAGCATTCAATTGCGCTGCTAAAATCTTTATGGCGAAAAGCAGTATCCCCCTTTTTCTTTGACTTTAATGTCTCTTGCATTTGATCGGTCCACACCTGAAAGGAAAGCTGGAAAAGAAGAACAAAGAAACACAATGAATAAGTGAACATCACGACAATAATGTCAAGGAATGCTGTTGAAATGCATAGCAAAAGCTGCAAAATTCGTCTGTTAAATTGAAGCATCAGAAACATAAATGAAGGTTTAACTTAAAAGGGTAACTTATACTCGAAGGATTAGTGAGTTTCGAAAAACATACTGCGCCAGAAGAATCTCACCAAAATATATTTGTGCACCCAATGGTACTAATGTTGCAGATGAATTTGATAAAATTTAGTGATCAAAATGTATAAGCATACAGATATTTGCAGACATAATAAACAGCAAGCAAAAAAGGAACCTATCATGTTGATATCGCACTTTATAGGATTAGGGTAGCAAGTAACAAAAAGTAACATAACTAGTACAAGTGCAATAAGCTGAGGTGATGTAAACCTATCTGTCTCTTAAAGTAAGAATTGACATGTAAGAAAATCATATAGAAAGATGGAATAGGTGATCTGACACAACACAATATGTTTGGATTTACATGCACTGGAAAGCTTAAAACTGAAAGACAAACCTCATTTGCTGTTCCCTCATCGTCTTTATACCCAATTCGATCTAAAATCTCATGAACTGCTGTCAAATCCATTCTCAAGCAAGCTTCACCAAGCGGAGAAAGAGAAATTGAATCCACTGAGGATACACCAGCACGTGGCATATCCATCAAGACATATGAAGCAACCTGCATAACATATCTTGCAATTACTAACTGTGCTCAAAACAAAATCTTAAGCCACAAGAAAGTACAAAAGAATGTTTAAGTGTATACTATATAGTCCAAGAGTATAGGCTGCAAATAATTCAAACATCAATTAATACGAGAAAAATAGGCGAGAACACAAAATAGAATGTCTAGCATAAGCAACTAGAAGGCAAGGATGAAAATTGCTACACATCTTAAATATATAAGCATAATAACCTACAACTACAGAGTGTATACGGATCAGGATTGCCACCCATGATTGAGCAATCATTATCATGAAGTATTTTTCCAAGACAATACATAAGAATGCTAGATAAAAAGAATTCTTACTATTTAAATTTGTAATCTGTATGGTGCTTTTAATTTGCTATTTGGTATATGTATAAAAATGAAAAGATTCAATACTGCTATATTTTGTTCTCATGATTGAACCTTCTCCTTGTCGACTAGCATTGTCCAACATTTGTTTGCATCACTGTTCTAAAAGGCGGCCGCCTAGGCCGCGCCTAGACGCTAGGCGGCTGGTGTCCACCCGATGCCCGCCTAGTCCCCCCGACGTCCAACTATGCATGCTATGGGGTTTTATGGACTTCTTATGCAATTTTCATTAGGTTTTTTGATTTTTTTTTAATATATTTTGAACCGCCTACATCTAGGCGGCCACCTAGGCGTTCACAACCTTGGTTTGCATAAAATATAAATGTTGGAGTTGGTGCAAATTCCAGTTGATTGCTTGTCAAAAAAATTAGGTCAAGCCTTTAGCAAAGCTTGGATGAATTTTGGGTACCAAAGATGAGCCACTTGATTATATAATATCTGGTACTTTGTTTATCACGAGAATAGGATAAGGATAATGTTGATGGTTCTTCATTATATTTTCCTTTGTTTATATGATGATGACAAAGATAAATGTTCCTCATTTTTTTAGTTGAAAATGACAAATGAAAAAAGGCCGTCTTTGTTCATGGAGGCTATATCCTAAAAATAGACCAACTTTATCATGCCTTTGCTTTAAAAGCCAATGTATAGTCGAGGCAGATATTCAATTTTAAGGAGGAGGATATCCCTCGTGAACATGGACAGACTCACAAGTTTTCCTCTGGAATCCATGTACAAAGGAAGTTACTCTAGACAAACTACTTTATCAAAGTTAGGTGACTATGTTGTATATTTAATGAAGTTGAGATCTTTTCAATGTACTTGGTCATGGCCACATGCACATGAACTGTATTCATTATTCTGCAGACAACAAAAACCTATACAAATAGTTAATCCGATGCAGAACGAGGTAAATCCTAACAAAGGCTCTTCCAAACTTCTTGAAAATGGAGAAATCAAAAAGTTGTCAAACCCACAATCCTGTAACAAGTTTGCTTCGCAATGCGAATCCCGAATAACAATTCAAGCCAGCAACTGACTGTGATAAATGATCTAACATCTGTCATTTACCAAGCCTTTACTCAGAAGTTCATATTAATATTTTACTATATTACCATCGGTTGACAAAATACTACAATTAGGCAAAAACATAATTCACATTAGCTCAATGAGTTCATGAATGTAACACAAGGTTGACAAGTACTTTAAAGGATCATTTTCTCAGAACTGAATGGTTAGTGCTAGTTGAAACAAACAGTAGAGCTCAAAAAGATGTGGTAAATAATATGAACAAGAGAGTGCCCAAAATAACCGTGAAATGTAGGTAATAGCCATGAGTGCCACATTCCACAATGCATATCAGTAAAGTAGAAGAATATTGCACTCTGTTCTAGTTATATTACATATATGTACATTGGGGAAGGTTGAGGAGAGAAGCAGAAAGCTCTTACCTCCTCCTCCTTTTGAAGAGGAGTCAATGCAACTACTAACGATTTTACATTAGGCCGCTCTCGCTGCTCGTATTGCAAACACCTAGAAGCTAAGCGTACTAGTTCTGTTCCATCCTCATTTGAAAACTGTCCTTCTAAACAGGAATCTGTCAGCATATGAAAATTTCGATCTCGTATCAAATCAAGCGCCTGCAAAAATATAGAAATTTACATACCATCTCAAAAGATATAGAAAGAAAGATTCATAAGAGTCATGGACAGAACTGATATATTGTAATTGTCACACATGAAAGTGCCAGAAGAGTCATAATTCGTGGACCCAATACATGTCTGCTCAAAGCACCATTATAATACTTTTAACCTTTTCCACCGGAAATCATTTGCGGAATAACAGTCACAGCACCATTTTAAGTTGTGAAGATAATTTGAACTCACCTATATATTATCTACTTATAAGCAACTCTAGTGAGAACTCATAAAAGCAGGAACAATCTTGTAAAATAAAGATCCAGGCAAGAAAATAGAAATACCCTATGATCTAATACCATTACATGTTGAAGCCCATTAGCCCTAAGATGACATCATATTAACTACAATTCTCTTCTGATGTATATAAAAAGATAGACCGATATTACAGGACAAAAGATAGGATTCTAAAGCCACTGGCTATGTACTGCTCCTGTGTGTGTGTCTACGTGTGTGTGCATGAGCAAAGTCAGACAGATTAAGGGGAAGATACATAAACAACAATAAAATTCACCCAATACATAACAAACCTTACCAAAAACTTCATGAACAGACAGGAGTTTCCTTTGAACAATCTACAACAAACCAAACAAAACAAAACAAAATGCAGAAAATCCTCAAATATCCAATTGTTCTACTTAAACTCCTCCGACTAACAAAATGGACCATATTGAATAATCCATTACCTGATCAGATATTAGGTGTTCTTGTGAAGACTTGGTATGTTGATAAACAGTTCTGACACCCAGAGCATCATAACTTACTTTCAAGCAACAAAGAGCCCAATGTCCTCAATACACAAGGGGGATTTGTTAACCAAGAATGCTCAGGCTCGAGTAACTTAAGATGGCATCAAGGGCAATTGCCTAGACATAGTAACTAGTACCTCACAAAGTTAACAGCTGGCATAAAAAGGCAAAGACGATCTCCTAGACAAAATTAGTTGACACTTTGAGCAGGAAACTAATAGGCTAATCAGGAAAATGAACCTTGTCAAAGCATAAATGATGGACATAAACAAAAGGGGGGGTGCTCATCAAGTCAGATCTCTACTGTATTTTTGCTACTATGAGTACCACTTGGCAAAAGAAGGGGAACTCCTAACTCCATAAAGTCGCAACATAGAACAAGGTCCATCTCATATTAAACCTAGAGGGTTGCTGACTTGCTTAAAATGCCAAGAGCAGACGCATCATCCCCACTGAAAACCATACCAACAGTATGACAAGATAGCTATGCCTCAAAGTTGTATCATGGGAAACAAGCAAACATGATAAATCTCCATGAAGTGGCATTCCACCTACAGACCCAATCTGAAAAGCAAAAAAAAAGACATGGAAATTGCAGGTGGCAAGATACAAGAACAAAACAATGTAAGACGCCTGAGTTTGTATGTGGCAAGATCAAGAAGCAAGCAGTATACCATGGGAACACGATATGCGGTCATCTTTCCATAGTCGTAATCAATGCTTAAAACAGGTTAAACAAAGTATCAGTATGCAAATTTTGTGAAACTTGACATTTTTTGGAGCTTGGCCACGCCATAGAAGTATGATGATATTTTTAAACTGACCTTACCAAAGGGATTGGCAGACACTCTAGGTATGGTGAAGAGCATGTAATAAGCCATAGTGATTTTGCACATGTTGGAGTTCTTGCCTTTGGACTAGTGAAGATAGTCCCACATTGGCTACAACTCCAAGTGGGTATCTCAATATAATGATTTGCTTGTGTTGAGGTGTGCACATGGGTTGTGGTGGGGCACATGTGGGTGCCATGTGGGGGTGTTTTCCTAGGAGGAATAAGGATTAACTCCTCAAAGAAAGCATTTATGCTTTTTGTCATTCTCTTGAAAAAAATTCCTTATGAGCTAAACCCCAAAGGGGCTTAGCGACTAGAACTCGGGCTTAAGGGCGCTTTGTTGGCGCACTTTGCACTTAGCATGTCAGCATTGTCGCATGGCACTTGTTCGCATTTGTTGCGCTCGTGAGCTCGTTTTATGCACGAGTTGCATGTGCGGGTGCATGCGCGGCTATGCGCGTATGAGCGCATGCGCCGCTGCACTGCTGCGCGTATGCGCATGAGTCGTTGCGCTGCTAGGTATATGCGCGCAGGAGCAGTTGCGGGTGTGCTGCTACGCGCATATGCGCAGATAACGTGGTTGGCGCATGATCCCACTAATTGCAAAATTTGAAAGGTTATGGAAAGATTTGGTCATTAATTCAGATCTGATTTTTGTAGGATTTGAATTTAAAACGTTATATCTTCCGTAATTGGTTGGCGGCTAGGATTAGGGTTAGGGTTTCCATCCTACTCTATAAATACTCTCTTCGTGCCCCTTTGAGAACTTACTTCGAAATTGAGAGACGGAGAGAGTGTCGTCATACTGCCGCCATTGGAGTCTAGGAGTTGGTGCGAGTTCAAAACAGAGGTGACGACGAGCGTTCCAGTAGTTCTATTCAAAACTTGTTGGTTTCTGTGAGCAGATTGTGTGGGACGAATCTTGCTTTGAGCAATGGTGATCGTCATCACCCTAGCAAGCAGAGAGTCGTCTGTCTTCTTCTTCTTCTCCTTCCTTCTATTGTAATACGTTCTGTCTCAATTGCAACTGCGTTTGCAAGGAAGAACGAAGTTTGATTTCTGTTTATTGTAATCAAGTCTGTAAGTTGTAATTGAGATACTTATAGTTGTTCTACATTAGAATCGAGGATAGTCAGAGAGGAAACTTTTGTGTGAACCTCTGATATCGACTACAACATCAGGATCCAACAAAGGATATTCCGAAATGATTACGTGAACTTCTGTTCATGGCCTCGTTCATCCATCTTTTAATTGAGCCTCGGGACTAAGAATCTCAAAGCAAGATCCGAGTAAGATAGAGAACAACCGTGCAAACCTTTTCGACATAAGTTTTAACAAACTTGAAAATTTTGACGGTGACCACTTCAGCATCTGGAAGAGGAAGGTCAGTCTCAATCTTCAACTCGTGAACGTTGATTACGTATTGACAGAACCTGAGCCTACCATTCTGGATGACGTTCGGAAGGTTGATGCGGCCACTGCTTTGCAGACGAAGTGGATGAGAGACAACCTCTGCAAACTGCTGATTTTGAACTCCATGGAAGATTCTTTTGCGGAGTCATACAGCAAGACGGTCCAGGCAAAGTACGCTTGGGAGTCTCTGGAGAAGCACTACAAGTTTGATGAGAACAGAAACAAAATCCATGTGACAAAAAAGTCTAGAAGATGCGATTTGAGGATGACAAGACGATGTTGCCACGAGTCAAAAAAATTCTCAAGTTACGTAAAAAACTTGAGGATGATGGCATGCCCTTAGTCGATGCTTTCATTGTTGGGGGTATTGTCGCCAAGCTCCCGCCTTGGTGGAACAACTTTATTGCAGACATGCACCGTGAGAAGATGGAGGTCGAACTTGAGCGCCTCCTGCACTGGATCCATGTTGAAGACGAGTCGAGGGCTCAACTCAAAGTGGACTCTCTGTCCAAACAGTTGGCCAAGGCCAACATGGTGCACGATAGAGACTCCAAGGGAAAGCAAAAGGTTTCTCATAATAATAATGACTTCAACCATCTGAAGGTGAAGTCAACTTCGTTCAAGCCAAAGCCTAAGAATGATGGAACTTGTTTCAACTGTGGCAAGAAGGGCAACTACCGAAAGGACTGCAGATCCAAGCCCAAACAGAATGAGCAAGGTGGGCCTAACAAGGTTGTTATGATTACGCATGTGGTCTCAACGGGTGTCGACACTAACTGGTAGGTGGACAATGGTGCATCATGCCATGTTTGCTCTAAGCGAGAATTGTTCACCACATACAAGCCTACGTCTGAGAAGGTAATTGTGACAAATCAGGCACAAGTTGAAGTACTTGGGACCGGAACGGTAGTACTGAATCTGACTTCGGGGAAGTCACTGACGCTTCAGGAAGTAAAGCAGATACCGATGATAGCCAAGATTCTGGTCTCAGGAAGCCTGATGTGCAACTCAGACTTGAGGATGAACATAAATGTTGGGCAGATGATGATGTCGTTTGACTTCTTCTTCTCCTTCCTTCTATTGTAATACGTTATGTCTCAATTGCATTTGCAAGGGAGAACGAAATTTGATTATTGTTTATTGTAATCAAATATGCAAGTTGTAATCGAGATACTTATAGTTGTTCTTCGATGGAATCGAGGATAGTCAGAGAGGAAACTTTTGTGTGAACCTCTGATCTCGACTACAACATCAGTATCCAACAAATGATATTACGAAAGGATTACGTGAACTTATATTCCTGGCCTCGTTGTGAGACTCGTCTCACTGTTCTACTATATGTATCCGATATACGCGTATTATACATGTACAACTTGCTTATTGTTTAATTGCTTACATCTTACTTTATGCCATTCATGCATTGTTTAGGTTATTTTTGTAAATTTTCCTTAGTTGCATGCTTTGGACCGTTGGTCCCTTGGTTTTCTTGGTGGGTGGATGTGATGAATCCGGATGAGAGACATGGATTATGATCCAATGGCCTACAATCAATCCCTTGACTACATAAGCAATCATATTCTCTTTCCTTCAATTTTTTTTCCTTTCATTTTTCTCTTTCCTTCCTCGTTTCTTCTCCAGCAGAGATCAGCAACCGAGCTTGGCCTTTGCCGTAGGTAACCTTGGTAGTATTAGGCTAGAACTTGACTGTAGGCAAGTACATCTTGCCAACCGAATGAACAACCATGGATCTTGCTTTGATTCTTAGTATAACTTGTTTAATCACTGGATAGGTTTCATTTGCTTAATACTTAGAACTTGTCTTCATGATGATTTTGATTTTCTTGTATTGTTGCTCATGGAATCCGAGAACAGCAAGTCGAAGAATGCAAAGTTGGCCTGAGAATGTATACAGAAAGTATGCATGGAATCCTTGTCGCATAAGCGAAGTTTCAGTGAGCGCACTTGTGTGTTTCACAAATTTCTTAGAAAGTGTGCCAAAATATGTTGAGTACTCTGGGCGCACTTCTCTACTCCTACGTACGCTTTGTACTTTGACAATTTCTTCAAAAGTACGCCAATCCTACTTGACGTACTTTTGAATGGGTCTGCAAGTCATCAAGTATGTACGCCACTTAAATAGCCATGTTGGCACACTTTGCAGATATTGCAGAGTTGGCGTACTTCGGTGAAATTTTCTTACCGATGCACTTTGTTGCTTCTGGAGAATGGCGCTCTGCTATGTGGCGCACTATGTGGCATTCTCCAGAGATGGCACACTTTATAGCCTTACATATTACTTAATGACTAAGCAAAAACTTCTGACCATTCTCGAGAATTGTGTTCTCGACTGCAGCGTTGTCTCGACTGTTGGACATGCCTCGAGACTTGTGTTGTCTTTTAGTAGCGTCAATGCTCGTTTGTGCGCCAATGATCGTTTGTGCGCCAATGTCCGTTTTGTGCTCCAATGCTCATTCTGCGCCAACCGCCCGTTTGTGCGCCAATGGTGGTTTTTGACCCATTGTGCGCGAATGTTACTTCTTGCCTGATTTTATGCGTCAATCCTGAATTGTTAATTTATGCACATGTATGCCAGTAGTCTCTTTAGCATGCTCTTTAGCATGCTTAACTCTTAATGATTCTCTAGTTCTCTTTTATCCTGTTATTTTAGTTAATCCTGGTTATTTCATGAACCTGACATTCTTGATATTGATCTTGATTTTCTGACATGATCTAGTGATTGTACATTATAAACGAACTCCTGAATCTTGACATGAAATTGATCTTATATTGATAATCCTGATACTGTACTGATAATCCTGATCATGTATTGATAATTACTCTTGATCCTGATACTCCTGATAGTGGCTCGACGTAGCGCACTCCTGACTTGAGAATTCATGTAATTGCCCTGATCAAGGCTATTAGTAGCACATGTATTACATGACCAGTATTCCCGTGGTTGACTTTGATTGTACTCGTCAAGTTACTGTCCTGTCTTGCATCATGTTTAAGGAAGATTCCTGAACATCACGGTCGAAAATTCTTGATAATTGTCCAGGCTAATAACTAGAATGACAATCTAGAAAGCATCTAGAGATATTTTTTGGCTACATGCAATCCCGGTATCCCAGCGACACCTGATGGATTTGGAGCTCTCCGTCATGAGGGGCACACTCCAGCACACCGTCGAGTGTTGCATTACCATAAAAGATAAAAAATGATTATACCGGATAAATCTATACTATGTACTTGTTCGTCTGGATAATCCGGATAGTCTGCAGGACATGTGGTTGTATGGAATCTCAAACTGCATATGTTAGTAATTATGACTGTGATAACCCTAGTTAGTTAATGATAGCAAGCCGTAGGGCCTGATTGGCCGTGAATGCCTGATTTCACGTCTAGTCTAGTCTAGTCCCGTCCTGATTTATTTTCAACAACTGATCCTGAGAACAATAATTGAAGCTTGACTCCACATATCCCTGTTTAATACTCCAGAGCATGTTTAACTGTTATTCTTACTCGTTGCACTTATTTAAATGTTCCTTGTACTATTTTTCATTGATTTGTCTGCATATTGGTTTTAGTTCCTAAGATTGGCTTCCTTATGGTACTTGTTTTGGGGTCTGACCCCACTGGTTTTGTATGGCCAGATTTCGGAGCAGGACCGCGGGATCTTCCGTACTTTCCTCCTCAAGATGGTGAACACGAGGAGCACCCGAGGACATGAGTGGGTTTCTTCTTCATCACCCACATGATCTTGTACATTATTCTTTTAAGGCGTTTAGCCACCGAGCACGTATTTAGCTTGTGTTTGGGACTTGACTTTCTAACCTGCGGGCCTACATGTAAAGCATATTCTAGACTATAGCTAGAACTGATCATGTAACATGGTACTCTTGCTAGTTCTTCATTTTGTAACTAGCTTCATGATCATCAGTGTATGTATAGTTTGAGACGCCTTACTATTATATGTTTGGTGATCATACATCTTGTAACTTATTGCTTGCTTGAGATTGACACCTATGATTCTTGACCCAGGATTGCCTGATGGATTGTAGGGTAGATCTTACATGTCTAGCCAGCCGTGACCGTATCTCGGGGTGTAGCTGGCTTTGTCAGTCCCCGCTCTCCAGTATTCTGATTCTGGAGCGTGACACGGTTTAAGTTGTGGCCCATGCAGGTCTGAAAATTAAGAAGTGCGGGAAATTTTACCAATGTGTTTAGATGTCTCAATCATGCTACTCCTTGATCTCCTCCAGTACCGAATTTATATCCCTTAAATCTTGATTCAACATTTGCTTTGATCCTCGATCAATCACGTCCGTTCCTTTGATGATCATGTGTCCTTTATCTTTCAGAGACATTGTTCATGGTCCTCCTGATCATCCAGTCCGAGTTCCTCAGCAGGACAACATCCAGATGCCCAGCAAACTCTCGAGGTTCAGCCTCAGCGTTTTTAGGCCAGGTCCAGAACAACTCAAGATGAGGAACCTCAGATCCAACTAGTACATCCCGTGCAACCAGTACCTTATGCAGGAGGGGACAACAGTGTGCTTATTGGTATCCTTCGACAATTATTGGCATCTCAAGGACGTCAAGAGGACGTACTCATTCAGTCAGTACAAGGGGCTTTGGAAAGATGCGGACATCGTGCTAATAACTCGGCAAGCAACTTCAAGCGCCTCCAACCCTCGTATTTCTATGGCACCGAGGATGCTATTGCATCGGACGCTTGGCTTCAAGACACTAAAGCTATCCTAGAGGCAGCATGAGTGCCTGCAAGAGAGCAAGTGTCACTAGTTCGACTGCAGTTGCTAGACTTGGTCCGAGATTGGTAGGTAGCACAGATAATTTCACTAACAGTACCCGTCCCTTGGGCTGTCTTCAGTGAAAGATTTCAGACCATATACTTTGACGCAGTGTCGTGTTATGACTTGCAGCAAAGGTTTAACAACTCTGGCAGACATCGTGCCAACAACTCGGCAAGCAACTTCAAGCGCCTCCAACCCTCGTATTTCTATGGCAACGAGGATGCTATTGCATCGGACGCTTGGCTTCAGGACACTGAAGCTATCCTAAAGGCAGCATGAGTGCCTGCAAGAGTGCAAGTGTCAGTAGTTCGACTGCAGTTGCTAGACTTGGCCCGAGACTGGTGGGCAGCACAGATGATTTCACTAACAGTACTTGTCCCTTGGGCTGTCTTCAGTGAAAGATTTCAGACCAGATACTTTCACGCAGTGTCGCGTTATGACTTGCAGCAAAGGTTTAACAACTTGAAGCAGATGGATAGGTCTGTCGACGGCTATGCGGCAGAGTTCTGCAGATTTAGTCGATTTACTCCCACCTTGGCGGCAACCAAATTGGACAGAGCTAGGAGGTTCCAGCAAGGACTTCACCTAGAGATCATATTGGCGGTGGAACAGCATGAGTTCCAAACTTTTGATGCAGCATTACGGGCAGCAATGAGGCATAAGTATACCTCCAAGATAATCGTGGATAGAACTGGAGGCGGAAGAGGACCCACACATCAGGAGGTTCTTATTCCCAGTCTTTAGCACCAGCCCCGACAGTTAGGGCTTTAACCATTGGATCTCCGAGACGGCCAGTTTCAACAACCTCAGTCCAGCAAACAATATCGACCATACCTCAGCAGCAGAGGACATCTTCCTCAGCAGGATGTTCTCATTATGGGAAACCTGGGCACGTATTTTCGGAGTGCCGTCGAGAGCAAGGATTGTGTTTAGCCTGTGGGGCATCAGGCCACAGAGTGGGATCTTGTCCACAGAGAGCTAGTTCATCATCATCCTCCCCGGCAGGGCCACGGTATAGGACTCCAGTGCCGGTTCAGCAGAACCAGGATCAGAGGCCTTTCCCGACCGAATCCGAAGTATTTCAGCAACAAAGGCCACAGCAGTATGCGCAAGCCCAAGCTCAAATACAGACTACGCAAGGAGGTCTGCAGCAGCGAGGACCAGCACCGAGAGGACGAGGCTAGGCTATGATACTTACCGTGGAGGAGCAGCTAGCTTCAGGTGAGGTGGTGGCAGGTACCATTCTCGTCAACTCTCATTAGCTTCAGTATTGTTTGATTCAGGTGCATCACATTCTTTTATGTCTGCACGATTTACGACACAAGTTGGTTTGAAACCCGAATCCTTATCAGTAAGACTCAATATACTTCATGGTAACTGTATCGTGGCAGTCGATAGAGTTTATATCTCGTGTCGGGTCATAGTGTGCGGGTGAGAATTTTCCGCTAGACTGATAGAGTTTCCTATGGTAGATTATGACATCGTCCTAGGAATGGATTGGTTGAGTGCCCGATACGCAACGATAGATTGTCGTACTGGCAAAGTTGTCTTTCGTATTTTTCGAGAAGAATTCTTATTTTCTAGAGGAGAGGTGGAGTCTTCGTCAGCAATCATGAGAATGACAGTAGCAGAAGGAGTACAATTTTCCAGAGTTGTTGATGAATTTCCAGATGTGTTCCCAGAAGAGCTTCCAGGCATGCCACCAGAAAGAGAGATTGAGTTTACCATAGATCTACTTCCCGGAACAGCACCAGTGTCAGAGAGTCTACAGGATGGCACCATCAGAGTTGGAAGTCTTGTACCTAATAATTGAGGAATTAAGAACCAAGGGATTTATTCATGCTAGTGGATCGCCTTGGGGAGCCCCGATGCTACTAGTGAAAAAGAAGGACGACGCATCACGATTGTGTGTTGATTATCGTACCCTCAATGCAGTAACCATCAAGAACAAGTATCCCTTGCTAAGGATCGATGACTTGTTCGATCAGCTTAGTGGAGCAGCGGTATTTTCCAAGATTGATTTGCGGTCGGGATATCATCAGATCAGAGTCAAAGAGCAGGATATACCCAAGACGGCGTTCAGATCAAGATATGGCCATTGGTAGTTTCTAGTGATGCCCTTTGGAGCAACCAATGCGCCAACAGTGTTTATGGATCTCATGAATCGTATTTTCATGCCATGCTTGGACAAGTTCGTGATTGTGTTCATCGATGATATCTTGGTTTACAGTCGAAGTGAAGTAGAGCACGAGCAGCATCTTCGCGCAGTTCTTCAAGTCCTTAGAGAACATAAGTTATATGCCAAGTTCAGCAAGTGCGAGTTCTGGCTTGATCGTATTTTCTACTTGGGGCATATTATTGCAAAAGGAGGAGTCGAAGTGGATCCCCAGAAGATAGAAGCCGTTAAGACATGGCCAGTACCTAGGATAATTGTAGAAGTTCGTAGTTTCCTGGGACTAGCAGAATATTATCGAAGATTTGTGTCAAATTTTGCTAAAATTCCGCGCCCTTGACATAATTGACTCGTAAGGATGTGCAGTTTGATTGAACAGATGAATGTCAAACCTCTTTCGAGAAGCTCAAGCAGAAGTTGATCACGGCACCTATTTTGACTCATCCAGATGGAACAGGTGGTTTCACCGTATATTGTGATGCATCGGAAAAAGGACTAAGGTGTTTGCTTATGCAGCATGGCAAGGTTATAACTTATGCATCTCGACAGTTACGAGATCATGAGAAGAATTATCCGACGTATGACTTGAAGTTAGCAGCAGTAGTGTTCGCACTCAAACCTTGGAGACATTATCTATATGGAGATCGAGTAAAGATTTTACTGATCACAAGAGTTTGAGATATGTCTTTACCCAGAAGGATCTCAACATGAGACAGAGGATATGGTTAGAGCTAATGACAAACTATGATCTTGACCTTCAGTATCATCCCGGAAAGGCCAATGTCGTAACCGATGCTTTGAGCCGAAGGGCAGGAGTTTATTTCCTTACGGCCCAGCAATCTAGAAGATCTTCAGGAGATGGGCATAGTAGTATTGTCAGGCGACACATCATTGATGGCTGGTCTACAAGTTCAATCTAGTATAGTGGAGAGAATCAAGGTAACACAAGCAACAGATGTCAAGCTTCAGCAACTCAGAGCAGAGTGTGAGGCAGGACGTAGACCAGAATTGAGCATTTACAGTGACGGAACTCTCCGTTTTGGGAATCGTCCTTGTGTACCTAATGGAAACATCCGTCGCGAGATTATATCAGAGGCCCATAGTTCGCAATATTCAGTACATCCCGGAGGAACAAAGATGTACAGAGACATTAGTCAGCATTTTTGGTGGAATGGAATGAAGAGAGCTCGGCTTGTCTCCCGATGTTTGGTTTGTCAGCAAGTCAAGGTTGAGCATCAGAGACCAGCATAACTTCTTCAACCTTTACCAATTCCGGAATGGAAGTGGAAGCATATCACCATGGATTTTGTGACCTATCTTCCTAGATCCCCACTTGGCAGAGATGCAATTTGGGTAGTAATGGATCGACTCACAAAGGTTGCTCACTTTCTTCCCTTCAGAGTGGGGCAGTCTACAGAGCAGTTGGCTCGGATATACATGAATCAGATTGTCAAACTTCACGAAGTGCCAGTCAGCATCGTATCAGATAGAGATTACAGATTCACATCTCACTTTTGGCAGAGTCTACTGCAGAGTCTGGGTACCCGTCTGAAGTTCAGTACATCTTATCATCCCCAGACAGATGGTCAGTCAGAACGTACGATCCAGACTCTAGAAAATATGCTTCGTTCATGTACCCTTGACTTTGGTGGTTCGTGGGAGGATCATTTGCACTTGGTCGAATTCTCCTACAACAACAGTTTTCAAGCAATTATTCAGATGACACCCTTCGAGGCACTATATTTGCACTTGGTTGATACACAACGTTTTCCATGTATCTCAGTTACAACGGTATATACCGGATTCAAGCCATGTCCTCGATCATTCGGAATTAGTCGTTGGTACCGACATTTCGTATGAGGAGAGACATGTATCAATTTTGGACCGGAGGAAAAAGATTCTCAAGAACCGGACCGGGGGCATCACTCACCGGACGAGTCAACTTAGGAGCGAGAGGATGATATCCGTGCTCGATACCCGTATTTGTTTGACTCGTGAAATATACTTGTTCGTATATCTCGTATCCTGATCTTGTCTTGTGCATGCTTGTCTTGTTCTAGGATTGTGCTTGATTCATGTATGCCCTTGCTTGCCTTGATTGCATGTCCCCAGAGTTCTTGCTAAACCTCGTGCCTTATTGAAATTTCGATGACAAAATTTTTGAGGAGAGTTGTGAGACTCGTCTTACTGTTCTAGTATACGTACCCGATATACGCGTGTTATACATGTATAGCTTGCTTATTGTTTAATTCCTTACATCTTGCTTTATGCCATTCATGCATTGTTTAGGTTATTTTTATAAATTTTCTTTAGTTGCATACTTTGGACCGTTGGTCCCTTGGTTTTCTTGGTGGGAGGCTGTGATGAACCCGGGTGAGAGGCATGGATTATGATCCGATGGCCTACAATCAATCCCTTGACTATATAAGCAATCCCATTCTCTTTCCTTCAATTTTCTTTCCTTTCATTTTTCTCTTTCCTTCCTCGTTTCTACCCCAGCAGAGAGCAACAGCCGAGCTTGGCCTTGGTCGTGGGTAACCTTGATAGTATTAGGCTAGAACTTGACCGTAGGCAAGTACATCTTGCCAGCCGAAGGAACAACCATGGATCTTGCTTTGATTCTTAGTATAAGTTGTTTAATCACTGGATAGGTTTTATTTGCTCAATACTTAGAACTTGTCTACATGATGATTTTGATTTCCTTGTATTGTTGCTAATGGAGCCTGAGAACAGCAAGTCGGAGAATACAAAGTTAGCCTGAGAATGTATACAGAAATTACACAGGGAACCCTTGTCACATGAGCAAAGTTCCAGTGAGCGCACTTGTGTGTTTCACAAATTCCTTAGAAAGTGCGCAAATATATGTTGAGTACTCTGGACGCACTTTTCTACTCCTAGGTACGCTTTGTACTATGGCAATTCCTTCAAAAGTACATCAATCCTACTTTGCGTACTTTTGAATGGGTCTGCAAGTCATCAATTATGTACGCCACTTAAATAGCCAAGTTGGCGCACTTTGGAGATATTGCAGAGTTTGCGCACTTTGGTGAAATTTTCTTGGTGGCGCATTTTGTTGCTTCTGGAGAATGGCGCACACTGTTGTGTGGCGCACTGTGGCATTCTCCAGAGACGGCACACTTTGTAGCCTTACGTATTACTTAATGACTAAGCAAAGACTTCTGACCATTCTCGAGAATTGTGTTCTCGACTGCAGTGTTGTCTCGACTGCATTGTTGTCTCGACTGATGTGCATGCCTCGAGACTTGTGATTAGTCTTTTAGTAGCACCAATGCCCGTTTGTGCACCAATGCTCGTTTATGCGCCAATGTCTGTTTGTGCGCCAATGCTCGTTCTGCGCCAACGCCTGTTTGTGCACCAATGGTGGTTTTTGACCCATTGTGCGTGGATGTTACTTTTTGTCTAATTTTATGCGTCAACCCTGAATTGTAAATTTATGCGCTTGTATGCCAGTATTCTCTTTAGCATGCTTAACTCTTAATGATTCTCTAGTTCTTTTTTATCATGTTATTTTAGTTAATCCTGATTATTTTCTGAACCTGACATTCTTGATATTGATCTTGATTTCCTGACATAATCTAGTGATTGTACGTTATAAACGAACTCCTGAATCTTGACATGAAACTGATCTTGTATTGATAATCTTGATACTCTATTGATAATTACTCATGATCCTGATACTCATGATAGTGGCTCAACGTAGCGCACTCCTGACTTGAGAATTCATGTAACTGTCCGGATCAAGGCTATTAGTAGCACATGTATTGCATGACCGGTATCCCCGTGGTTGATTTTGATTGTACTCGTCAAATTATTGCCCTGTCTTGCATCATATTTTAAGACAGATTCCTGAACACCACGGTCGAAAATCCTTAATAATTATCCAAGCTAACAACTAGAATGACAATCTAGAAAGCATCTAGAGAGATTTTCTGGCTACATGCAATCTCGATATCCCTGCGACATCTGATGGATTTGGAGCTCTCCGTCGTGAGGGGCACACTTCCAGCACACCATCGAGTGTTGCACTACCAGAAAAGATAAGAAATGTTTATACCCGATAAATCTATACTATGTACATGTTCGTCTGGATAACCTGGATAGTCTGCAGGACATGTGTTTGTATGGAATCTCAAACTGCACATGTTAGTAACTAGGACTATGATAACCCTAGTTAGTTAGTGATAGCAAGTCGTAGGACATGATTGGCCGTGAATGCCTGATTTCCAGTCTAATATAGTCTCGTCCTTATTTATATCCTGAGAACAGTAATTGTAATTGAAGCCAGACTCCAGATATCCCTGTTTAGTACTACAGAGCATGTTTAACTGTTATTCTTACCCGTTGCACTTATTTAAATGTTCCTTGTATTATTTCTCATTGATTTGTCTGTATGTTGATTTTAGTTCCTAAAATTGGCTCCCTTGTGGTACTTGCTGTTATAGGGTCTGATCACACTGGTTTTGTATGGCCAGATTTCAGAGCAGAACCGCAAGATCTTCCGTACTTTCCTCCTCAAGATGGTCAACACGAGGAGCACCCGAGGACATGAGTGGGTTTCTTCTTCATCACCCACATGATCTTGTACATTATTCTTTTGAGGCGTTTAGCCCCCGAGCACGTGTTTAGCTCGTGTTTGGGATTTGACTTTCTAGCATGCGGGCCTACATGTAAAGCATATTCTAGACTATAGCTAGAACTAATCATGTAACATTGTACTCTTGCTAGTTCTTCATTTTGTAACTAGCTTCATGATCATCTGTGTATGTATAGTTTGGGACGCCTTACTATTATATGTTTGGTGATCATACATCTTGTAACTTATTGCTTGCTTGAGATTGAGACACCTAGGATTCCTGACCCAGGATTGCCTGATGGATTGTAGGGTAAACCCTCACATGTCTAGACAGCCGTGACCGTATCTCGGAATATAGAGTACTCTGGTATACGTAGATGGCTTGTCTGCCCCCGCTCTCCAGTATTCTGGTTCTGGGACGTCACACTCGTTCATCGATCTTTTGATTGAGCCTCGGGACTAACAACACATTGGACCGATTTGAGTCTCAACTCTTAATAGAATTATGCTTTTAACAAAACTGATGATCTGAGAAGTGGAAGGAACCTTAATTAAGAAACTCTGCACTGCTTTTGGACAAGAAAGAGCTTATTGTCAACATCCTGGTGAAATGTTACCTTTGAGAATGCCTAAAAGCTAGTACAAACTTGAAACATAGGGACAGAGAAAACATGATGCAGTGGGCTCACCGAAAGCCCTGAGTCGAAGGAAGCTAACTTGAGCTGTGACTATCAAGCTTGAATTCAGTCATATTCATTTCGTAACTTATAAAAGCAGTTTTGTTCGTGGTCATAGAAGAAACCAGTCTATCTGTATTGCAATTTGCTAGAAGCAAACTTGAAGTATCAAAACCCCAAAATGACAAAAATTTACACGGGCATAATTTCATGCGGCAGCCAGGAAATAAAATTGGTACAAAACTATCGACTGTGCATAGGTTGACAATAGACAACTGAACTTATTTGCTTAGTTGAAATTTGTCAGAAACACTGGCTGAATTGAAATTGTCAGAAAACACTGGACAAACAACTTGCATGTGAAGCAGATGAAGCTATCATATACTAAGACGGAATCAATCAATAAAATAAAAACCTGGGCCTTAGATTAAATGATTTTAAAACCAGTTAAACAAGACGGTGGTTAAAATATGTGTAGTAATTTGGTGGTTAAATTAAGAGGCAAAAAAGGTATAGAAACAAAGTTGGGTGATGTCCTACAAATAAACTAAAACAAGGTTTTATTTAAAAAGTAGCTTAAACCAAAGTCAAAGAAATTTATCATGATAAAGGAAGAGAAAGGAACCACACTGTAAATAGGTACATTGAGATACTTTATTTGAAGACCATATTGAGATGCTTTATCTGGCATAGATTGTCAACCCTCTGCATTGTCATCTGGTCTAATGAGTAACTCATAACAAGATGAGGACAAGCTAATAGTAACTAAACACCAGAATTCTTAAACTTGATTGAGCTGACAGAACGAACAAGGGATATGGAAGTGTCAGCTAGAGAAGGTCATGTAAAGAGTAATGAATCCACTAAATTAATCACCAGTGCGCACCTAGCAAGAAGAGGTCAAATGAGAACAAGATGTAAAACTCAAGGCTTCAGATGCAAAAGAGAAAAGACGTCAATTTGTCAGGAGGAGAGATATTAGAGATGAAAATAGATGTAAGAAATTAGGATTAGAATAAATTCGTCCACTATTGACATAATAGCCCAATATGGCATGTATGTTTAATAAAGTGAAAACTGTCAACAATGAAAAAGCATAGCATGACAAAAACTAAAAAACAAATAACAGTATGTACGTCTTGAATGACAGAATACTTGGCATTATCCAATGAGCCTTTTTTTTTCATTCGCATATTTTTTTCATTCTAAAGACAAGCGAGTTTGAAAGGCAGGGTGTTTGACATCTAACACTACACACGCATCAACCAACCCCAATCCTCTAAAAGCTGTTGGCAACCCTTAGATATTTCTGTGTCCAACTGATGTTTTTTTCTCTGTTTCCCTCTTGCCCATAGACACTTCTTCAACAGTTCAACTATATAGACCGTCACCTTACTTCAGATTCAACTAGTCATTTATCAAGATCACCCATGTACCATGTTTAGGTTTGTCAATTAACTATTATTGTATACCTCACTTCTTTAGTCACACATCGCATGGGCTAAAAGATGATGTCATGACTTGCTCCTATAAATGTACCAAGGCTTCTTATGTTTTATTCACATAATAAACTAAAAGCATTTTAATGGTATCAGAGCTATATAAATTTTGAGAGAATCATAACTCTAAATCACCCCCCACAACTCCCGCGGCTCCGGCCATAGTCACTTATATGGATGAATTTGGGAACCATGCACTTGCCTTAGCTTCCAACGAAGCTAGTACAACTTCTGGCAAAAATAACATAACCTCTGACGAAGCTAATCCTTCAGGATTAGCCTACGGCGAGACTAGGTTTAAAATAGCATCTGCCAGAGCTAACTCCTTTGGCGGAGCTAAAGCCAATACCAACTCTCGCAGAACTAAAGGTGTAGCCTTCTACAAGAATAAGACGTCCGCTTACAGCGAGACTACAGTCGACGCGTACGACAAAACAACAATACTTCAAGCCCCTCCCTAGCCTAGCCGTCATTAATGGCTTCTCTCAGACACCTCCCTCTCCAACCTTCTGATCTTTATGGTTCTTCGATAACATCTACATTACTGGTTTGGTTTTGTGCATGATTGAGGTCCCTAGCATGGTTATCTTGTCTTTGAAGTTGCTCTACTTCGACACGGTCCTCTGATGTCTTTGATGTCTTGCCTCTTGGTGAGTTGGACAACAATCTTTGTTGTGTTGTGTTGATCTTATGCACCCTTGATTATGGTCTCCAGCGACGACAAAGATGTTCATATGTTGATGATTGTTCCCTCCAGTCGACTTCAAGACTGATTTACGACTCTCTCTCTCTCTCTCTTGTAACGACCCGTTCATCCCGTTCCCCCTGCTCGGGGAGCGCGGCCAAGAAATACTTACGACCGTCCGAACGGGACAGATTGAATCAAGATCCTTTCCTCGTTATGGATTGGTTTCTTCGGAATCAGGTCCCATAGTCAATGGATCGTGCCTCAAGGAAGGACTCAGCGGCAGAGTAAAGAGAGGCCTTTCCGTTGTGTTGGTTTTCCTTGCCCGTTTTCGATTGCCGTTGGTTGCGTACTTGTTGGTTTTAGGACTTGCGTTTTCTTGAACGGTTTCAATGGATTTCATTGTTTTCGTTCTTAGGATTTCGCATTTCGTATCGAGCCTTGGAGACCGAAATAGGAGGTATTGATCATCCGTTGGTGCGTGCAGGTGATCGTGTAGACGACGCGCGAGCGGAGTCTTAGGGATCTCTGCTCCTTCTTCCTATACAACCGACTGTGTGAGTGGCTCTATTTCGATAAGCACCTTCTTTCCAAGGGTTCCGTTCATAATAAAATTGACTCAGATGTGCATTCAATCAAACGATACCACTTAAGTAATAAGTTGGATAACAAGATAAGATAAGAAGTAGGCTTGGAACACCCATCGCTTGTCATATAAAACCTTGCATAAATTCATTGATGCATGCATGGTCGTTGGATGTTTAATAGGTTGGTATTTATTGATAGTTCAAAGTACTTTTCAATAAGCTCAAAGTGTTCTTCTATAAACTGCTGCATGTTATTTCATATAACTGTTGGTTGATTGTGATAGTACAGTAAAGCAGTTTCGTGAATGATGTTCTTTAACATTGGCTAGTAAGTAAACCTATGAGGTAGAGTCATAGGTATGGTCATGGGAATTCTTGTGCACAGGGGATCCAGGTTCCTGCGGACGGTTACCGGGGCACCGGGCCGTTCCGACCCGGGCGGAATCTACTTTCTTAGTACTGGGAGCGGGGAATTGTAGCGGGGCTAGCTACCCGCGCTGCAAGCGTCGCCGCCAGCCCAGACTAAACCCATGATGGCTGGTAGAACAACAAAAGAAAGATGTTGTGTATATTTAAACTGTGCAGACTAACTATGTCTTCGTGACAGGGAAGGCCATGGTAAGTTGTACAGGTGGTTCAGACGGGACAGGTAAAGTCACCGAACGGTGGCACGTGAAGTTATGTTATTTTGTTCTTGCATACCTGCTAAATAAAATCTGAACTAGGCAAGAATAGAAACCCACCTAAAAACGTAAATGTTGCATGTTCATTTAAACTCATCTAAAGAGCTTGGTAAAGTTGAGCAGCTAGCCTTCACCAGTACTTTTCGAAGTACTGACCCTCGTTGTAGCAGGTCCCCCGGCGCAAGGCAACGCGGCGAGGAGCTGAAGCTCTCTCTCTCCGGACCCTTTGGGATTCTTGGCGGGTCGGGGCCAAGACTTGGAGGCTCAAGCTGGAAGCCTTCCCCTCTCCCTCCGTGGCGGAAATGACGCTAAAGCGACGGTGCTTACCCGCACCCAAGGAGTTTTGTGTTTTGAAACTATGTAAAGGGACATAATGTATGGATCGGCTATCTCATTTTGCGTTCAAGTTTGTAAGCCCGTGGGGCATTTTATACTTTTGAGTCAAGCAATGTAACCGGATGTTCATTATAAATAAAAGAGAAACTTTTCTATGCCTCAACCTTGTGTTATCTTATTTGTCTACTCTGTTGCGTTGTTCTAAAGAATATCCTTATGCCTAAGGCCTGGTGCACGCGCGCCCTACGCGTGCACGGCATCACGCCCGGGGGACGATTATCGGTTAGCCGAAATCGGGGCGTGACATATTGGTATCAGAGCATGCTTCAGATCCTTTGATCTCTCAAAAGAAAGTTTCTAAAGAGGACTTTGTTCCTTCCGAGTAGACCCTTGAATTCGCTTGGCCAAAATGAGATGCGTTCCATACAATAAGTCTGAATATTTTTGAAAAGTGCGTGGGAATTATACGATCGCTTGGACGGGATTATGATCTGAGGGCTTTTGTCCCAACTCATAGAGGATGTTGTGAGTGGAGACTCGTGTTATAATCGGCAAGTTATATGTCGATATGAAAACACCAAACGAGTAGAGTGCGAGATAAGAATATCGTTCAGACAGTGGTCTATGCACATAGCCTTTTGGCCAACTTGTGTTAAGTATCGTGCACCAAGACCCTTGGTGCTAGCAAGTTGCAGCGAGAATTGGGTATTGTTGGGATGAGAATAAAGTTGGCTTAGAGGGAAATCGATAGAGACGCTATCGGATTACCGCTAAGGCGAGTAATGGAAATCGTGTAGGAATTTCCGAAAATAAGTTGGACGGTTATTCATAACAATAAGTTATGATTTGAAGCATAGTCTGTATAGAGGACTATGAATACAGGTGCGTACGAGTCTAAGATCGCTAAGGCGATAAGTAGGGACTGTGTTGGAGTCATAGCAACGGTTTGGGCCAGAGAATCGATTCCCGCTCTGAGGAACGAATTGAGCATACGAGTTAAGGATGCGAACGCGAATCAGGAGTTATTAGGATGACTCAATTCCTGAGTAGTGTATGCGATAAGTTCCCTGTTCGATTATGCAATTTGTGGATATAATGAGTTGTAAAGATTCAGGGAGTATAACTCGAACCCTGAGTGGTGTATTTGTTGGCTTAGTAATGCTTGAACGAAGTCGTGGATTCGGAGAGTTAAGCGAGTCTAGCGACGAGCGACGAGATTGGGTAAAGCCTTAGTATAAATAAACAGTGCCTAGCAAGTAAACGAACTCGGAGAAAGCAGGCAATGTTTAGTTCGAACGAATTACAATGAGTTGAATAAGGGATAAGGCTTACATCGAATAGAAGTTCAGGGTAATTGGAATCGATATCATGATCGGAAAAGACTTAGAGGATTGTACGAGCGAGTTTGAGTTGAAACAAGCGAATTACAAACTTGACTCGAGATTGAATAATCTGAGATGCGATCGAAGTAAGTGCAATTGGAAATAATAGAGTGAACGAATGATTGCGTGCATGGAAAATTGGGATTGAGTAGGATATCGCTCGATAGAATTCGGTTTGAGCACAAATGCGATGACTCCAAATTTTGGGATTTTAGACTATAACAATGGTTGGAAGATAGCTCGGATTGATGCAAGTTGAAGGAATTACGATTCTGATGGATTGAGTTAAGCAGTAATAGATTTGGCTTGGGGTTTGGAAGAACGATCTTGAAATCGAGTTCGGGAAGAAAACATTCGAAATCTGTCCCAAGCGAGAACGATTATCCTGCGGGAGCATCGGCGTGGTGATTTCACGTACGGTAGGGATAAGCAAACTCAAGAGAACAGGTTCGGTGATTATTCCAAAACGAACTCGATGAATGGAACATATCAATGGGATAGACTTGGGTTTGGGAATTGATCTTAGTTATTTGAGGAATACTAAGAGTAGACTAAGAAAATGAGTCTAAGGATTTTTCTTGAGGAGTTAGTCTAGAAACGTAAAGTAAAAAGATGTTGGACATTTTCATGAACGGATATGTAGATCGTGCTGGACGACTTAGAGTTCATGATATACATCGATGGTTTATAATGGAATTGTGGCTGGATGATACAGGCGTAGAAAATGATGGATTGGTGAATTCTATCAAACGAGATAAAAGAGATAGTATGTGCAAATCGATGAGTTGAACCTGCAACGTGGGCGTATCGTGGGTTCGGTTGAACGAGCGTGTTGGTGTGATAGGATGATCTATGCTCGATGTTTAGAAATCTGAGTGAAACGAGCTTGGGTAGAATACCCGTGTAAAGGAACAATGGTTTGACCTTAGGGTGTTTGGGGCGAGCATTGTGCAACACGGTTGCACGATGAGTCGCAAAATTGAGTTGTACCTATGACTGTGTGTGCTGGCCTAGTGACTAGGCAGACGACCCTATGCCTTGAGTTAAACTGGAGTGGCTGACTTCAGAGTATCGTTCGGAAAGAATGATAGAACTCGGGCAACAAGACCTAGAGTTAGAATTTGGAATTGGAAATGTACACGAGCAACGTTCGCGTTGAAACGAACGTAAGGCGAGATAGGACTCGGGTGATAATTGATTTGGTTGGATAGGTTACGCGACGGTAAAGGATAAGACGATAGCTGGATCGAACAAGAGTTCGGTCAGGACGATCTGCGTTTCGAAATATTTTCACGAGTAGCTTGTCAGACTTAGCTGTCACTGAGCTTGGTTGAAATACACATATTTGGGGGACGCCTTGAATATGGGTACGATCCAGACTTAGCGATATGCATAACTCGGATGCAGCTGCAAAGGAAAATGTTCGGATTCGCATGGATGAGTGTGGCAACAGAAATGGTTTAGCCTCAACCTAAATTTTCATAGAGGAAAGATTTTATCGTTCCCCGTGCTACCGGGATAGTTCTGCGCTAAGGCGCAGTACGAGACTGAGTTTGGGAATGCAATAGTTGAACTGATAGATCATTCGGATAAAATGATTAAGCACTCGGGCGAACGGAACAAGTAAAAACGAATAGAAAGTTAAGTTCGATTGAGCCAAGGGTGCGAAGGACTTGAGCGTACCCCGGGTAAGCAATTTAGCTCTGCGCTAAGGCGCAATATAGACTGAGTCAGAAGACGTTGGTGATTGGGTACGAAGTTATTTAGTGAGATTGGACGGTGACTCAGAGAGATTTGATGCAAAAACAAGATTGGAAGATTGTCGAGATTCGAGCTTTTGGGTTAGGCGTAACGACGGGTTTCGATAGGCAACGTCAAGAAATAGGCTCAATTGCGTTGGGTTCCTATGGTGATAACATAACTAGTTGGGCAAGTCCACCCAATTACGAGCCGTAAGTGCCCGTTGAGTTATAGAATACCATGTGCTTGGGTAATATAGCCCTGCGCTAGGTGCAGTAGATTTTGAGACAGAAGTGCAACGATCGAGTTGAGTATAACTCGATAACATTGGACGATAGAGTCGTTCGATGAGAATTGGCCAACATTGGCGTAACGCATGGTGAGAAAATAGAGGATTGTATTATTGAGACAGTCCTTGAAGGATAAGACGAGATGCATTGGGTAGTTTAGAAGTTATGCGATAGCGCGAGTTGCGCTCAAGAAGTCTCGAAGACGGAACTTGTTCTGAGTGGTATGTGGTGTAACAATCCGCTCCGCTCAACCCGGAGGGCCGGTTCAAACGGCACAAGTGTAGCTATTCAACCGCCTTGCTCAGCGAGATGGCTCGTTCGATGCAAAGGCTTTCATGCTGGGATCTTTAATGGAGTCAGACTGAGACTATCAGAAGCGCGTCCGGAGTCTAGCTCGACCGATGCGACACATCGCTAAGGTGGGCGACCCCGGTGAACCTGTCTCTACTTAGCTGCACAATAAGGAAATGAACGTTACGTGCTAGTTTACAGGCGATAACCTTTGCATGCTAATAAAAGAGATGAACGCACATAGCTAAGGGGATAACCCCGCTTTATTATCGTAAAGAACATGGAAATCTTACTTCCTAGTTGCGTAGTCGACTTGGGTTAGTTGAATCTGCAAGCGGACTTGTCGTACGCGGCGGAGCCTGCCCAAATTCTGAATCGTAAAAAGGAGCAGTTGCGGAACCAAACGTCTCGCTAGTGCGCGTACTGTGGCAAAACCACTCGGTCGAGGAGTCGACCTGGGAACTTGAATCTGATATGAGGGGAAAATTTCCCTCATTATTCCTTAGTGGTAGGCTCTATTCTTAAGTTTCGGGACGAAACTTCCTATTAGATGGTTATGATGTAACGACCCGTTCATCCCGTTCCCCCTGCTCGGGGAGCGCGGCCAAGAAATACTTACGACCGTCCGAACGGGACAGATTGAATCAAGATCCTTTCCTCGTTATGGATTGGTTTCTTCGGAATCAGGTCCCATAGTCAATGGATCGTGCCTCAAGGAAGGACTCAGCGGCAGAGTAAAGAGAGGCCTTTCCGTTGTGTTGGTTTTCCTTGCCCGTTTTCGATTGCCGTTGGTTGCGTACTTGTTGGTTTTAGGACTTGCGTTTTCTTGAACGGTTTCAATGGATTTCATTGTTTTCGATCTTAGGATTTCGCATTTCGTATCGAGCCTTGGAGACCGAAATAGAAGGTATTGATCATCCGTTGGTGCGTGCAGGTGATCGTGTAGACGACGCGCGAGCGGAGTCTTAGGGATCTCTGCTCCTTCTTCCTATACAACCGACTGTGTGAGTGGCTCTATTTCGATAAGCACCTTCTTTCCAAGGGTTCCGTTCATAATAAAATTGACTCAGATGTGCATTCAATCAAACGATACCACTTAAGTAATAAGTTGGATAACAAGATAAGATAAGAAGTAGGCTTGGAACACCCATCGCTTGTCATATAAAACCTTGCATAAATTCATTGATGCATGCATGGTCGTTGGATGTTTAATGGGTTGGTATTTATTGATAGTTCAAAGTACTTTTCAATAAGCTCAAAGTGTTCTTCTATAAACTGCTGCATGTTATTTCATATAACTGTTGGTTGATTGTGATAGTACAGTAAAGCAGTTTCGTGAATGATGTTCTTTAACATTGGCTAGTAAGTAAACCTATGAGGTAGAGTCATAGGTATGGTCATGGGAATTCTTGTGCACAGGGGATCCAGGTTCCTGCGGACGGTTACCGGGGCACCGGGCCGTTCCGACCCGGGCGGAATCTACTTTCTTAGTACTGGGAGCGGGGAATTGTAGCGGGGCTAGCTACCCGCGCTGCAAGCGTCGCCGCCAGCCCAGACTAAACCCATGATGGCTGGTAGAACAACAAAAGAAAGATGTTGTGTATATTTAAACTGTGCAGACTAACTATGTCTTCGTGACAGGGAAGGCCATGGTAAGTTGTACAGGTGGTTCAGACGGGACAGGTAAAGTCACCGAACGGTGGCACGTGAAGTTATGTTATTTTGTTCTTGCATACCTGCTAAATAAAATCTGAACTAGGCAAGAATAGAAACCCACCTAAAAACGTAAATGTTGCATGTTCATTTAAACTCATCTAAAGAGCTTGGTAAAGTTGAGCAGCTAGCCTTCACCAGTACTTTTCGAAGTACTGACCCTCGTTGTAGCAGGTCCCCCGGCGCAAGGCAACGCGGCGAGGAGCTGAAGCTCTCTCTCTCCGGACCCTTTGGGATTCTTGGCGGGTCGGGGCCAAGACTTGGAGGCTCAAGCTGGAAGCCTTCCCCTCTCCCTCCGTGGCGGAAATGACGCTAAAGCGACGGTGCTTACCCGCACCCAAGGAGTTTTGTGTTTTGAAACTATGTAAAGGGACATAATGTATGGATCGGCTATCTCATTTTGCGTTCAAGTTTGTAAGCCCGTGGGGCATTTTATACTTTTGAGTCAAGCAATGTAACCGGATGTTCATTATAAATAAAAGAGAAACTTTTCTATGCCTCAACCTTGTGTTATCTTATTTGTCTACTCTGTTGCGTTGTTCTAAAGAATATCCTTATGCCTAAGGCCTGGTGCACGCGCGCCCTACGCGTGCACGGCATCACGCCCGGGGGACGATTATCGGTTAGCCGAAATCGGGGCGTGACATCTCTCTCTCTCTCTCTCTCTCTCTCTCTCCGTGTAACTAATTACTTGTAATTGTCCAATGTTGTAGAAAGTATTTTAAACGACAAAGGCCTCCATGGTCACTTAACGGATTCATAAGTGGACTCTAAGGATCCCAAGTATAAATCTTGATTTTAGAATGACAACGGTGTAATTGTTTGGTTGTCTAACTCTATGGATGCCGGTAGCTATAACTCTATTATGTCTCTAAAAACTGCCAAAAAAAATTGGACGCATCTTTAGTCTATATACTCGTTTGAAGATGATATTCAGAAACTTTATGACATCTTTCACATCTTCAATACGGCGACATCTAGAGAATGTTTGCAAGACTTTGGTACTATCTTCAGCAGCCTTCTTGAACAATAGAATGTCTTAGCTGACATGTTGTTACTTGTCAATAACGAGAGGCCCTTGTTAGCTTTGTTCTCTGCGCTCGGTTACCATCTACTTTCGAAGGCGTCTGCTTATTGGTTCTCTCTCAACACAGCTCCCCTTCTTTAACAATTGTCTTGTCAACGGTTTATCATGTGCCTACGTCTTCTTCAACCATTGTCGAGTCCCAGTCAACTGCCCTTGCTACCCGTTGCTAGGGCCGTCGTGAACACTTTAGTCTAGGCGAGGCATTTATGATTCTTTCATCGGGTCGGGACATGGCTCGTAAGCATCCTCCTTTATTTGCTCGAGGTTGCAGCACCCGACATGATGAGCATGGTGGTCTATATTGTTCTATTGTGGGGGAATCAATCATCGCGAGGATTGGTATTGGGGTTCTTGAATCACTCTAATAATGTTAAGGAGTGTGTGAGTGGAAAGTTTCATTATATCGGATCCAATGCATACTTCATCAGACTTCATGTTCCTATACTCCTCAACATAATGGTATTGTGGAACGTACGAATGGATACCTTCTTGAGGTAGCCCGCTCTTTTCTTATTCATATGAATGTACCAAGAAATTATAGAATTTTGTGGTCTTAGCTACTTGTTTTTATATAACATAGGCTACTGCAGTACAACATTATGTTCCTACTTCTTCACCTTTGTTGATTTCAAATGAAGGTTCATCTCTTTCTATTGCTCTTCGCAAGGTTAAGTGTTGTGTCCATCATATTTCTAACTTTGTTTCTTATCACCATTTTGTGGTACATTTGTTTTTTTTCTTTTGCAACCATCACTCTTCCTTTCTCTATTCAAGAGCACTTCAGTATCCATGTTGGAATGCCGCTATGATTGAGAAACTTGATGCAATGCACTCTAGCCATAGTTGGACTTTCTACCATTATTTTCAGGTAAAAAGGTGATCGGATGTGAGTGAGTATTGACTGTTAAACAAAATCTAGATGGCTCGGTTGATCGGATTTAGTGGCTAAGAGCTTTACCCAATAGTATGGTTTGGGTTATGTTAAGACTTTCTCACATGTTGCTAAGTTGACTTATGTTAGCGTTCTTTTATTTTTGGCAGTTTCTAGAAATTTGTCTCTTTATCCGTTAGACATGAAGATGGCATTCTTCGATGGCGATCTTTCGGAGTATTTTTATGCATCAGCCTCCAGACTTTGAGTGACCAGCAGTGTGTGGTCTATCTCCTAGAGAAATCTATGTATGGTCTAAAGGAGTCACCACGTGCGTGGTTTGACAAATTCAGTAAGGTCTTGCAACATGTTGGATTTTTTAGTAGCAGTTCAGATATGTCCTTATTTACACATTAGAGGTCTCAGGATATAGTCATCTTACTTGTTTATGTGGATGACATAATCATTACTGGAGATTATTATGCTGGCATTTTCAAGGTAAAAGATCAGTTAGCCTCTTATTTTTATACAATTGACATTGGGTCATTGAAATACTTTCTTGGTACTGAGGTATCGGTGTTCCGGACTATTGCATGAACGCAAATATACGTTCGATATTTTATCTGAGACATGATTTCCAGGTTGAAAACCAGAAGACACGCACCTACGGATTTCACAGTCAAACTATCCAGATTGAGCTCTTTACCAGATCCTCCTCTATCTGATCCAGGACGTTATAAACGAGTAGTCGGAAAGCTAATTTATCTCACTGTCACTCGTCCAGACATTGCCTACGTTGTGAGCACGATAAACCATTATATGTAGAATCCTTTGTCATCTTCAGGCTATTGAAAGTATTCTATGCTACATAAAGGAAACTCCTAGACATAGCCTTCACTACATACCTTTTATATTGTCGCTCACAACCTTTGCAGATGTTGACTTTGTCGGGCCAGTTAATGATTGTCGCTCTACCAACGGTTACCTTGTCTTCCTGGAATACAATTTGGTTATATGTTGTAGTTGCTCGTTCTTATGCTGAGACCACATATACATATGACACATGTTGTCTTTGAGTTGATTTGGTCAATTCACTTCTTATAGATCTTGGAGTCGTCCCCTTTTCTCGAGTTGCTCTCTACTTTGACAATAAAGATGCTATCCATATTGCTGATAATCCAGTCTTTCATTAAAGGACTAAACACATCGAGATAGAGTCACTTTATTCAAGAAAAAGTGACCAAAAAAAGTTGCCCTATAGCACGTGTTTTCTTCAGCTCGACTGGCAGATATCTTTACTAAACTACTGCTTCAATTTTTTTTTGCTCGATTGTTATCCAAGATGGAAATGTTTGATATATATACTTTAGCTTGTGGGAGAGAGTCATTTAACTATTATTGTATACCTCACTTTAGTCCCGCATCGCATGGACGAAAAGAGGATGTCATGACTTGCTCCTATAAATGTACAAGGCTTCTAATGTTTTATTAACACCAATAAACTAAAAGTTTTCTGTAAATTTCAAGGTTGGTCTACCCAAAATGAAGATGACTATTAAATCTTATCGAGGCCACACACTAACTATGTTAAATCAATATCCTCTTTTCTTTAATAAATTTATGTGAAAAGGAAATATAATTACTTAAGAAACAAGATCCGTACATATTTTCAAACTACCATTCCTAGGTTTCTAATATATACTAGAAGAAAATTATGAAAAGACATCCTTAAAGAATAGATATGATTTGATAGAAGGATTGACATATTAGTTAAGAAAATAGAACTCACATGACTAGGAGGAATATGCTTTCCACTGAGAACGTCAAGCAACAATGTACCAAAGCTATAAATCACACTTTCAGGTGTAACCCTTCCTACACATCCAATGAAGATAAATGAGAAAAATGAACACTAGGGAAGCATACCAAGACTTTCTTGGATATCACATTACTTAATAGATAAAGTGCATAAATGTTAAACAAGTGTGTGCATGGTTGTGTATTGTTGTTCACGTCTGTGTAAAAGCATGATAGCTATTATACAATGCTGGCAAGAAAGATTAGCAACAAATAATTTCACTATCATATTGCAAATAAGGTAAAGACTCATAACACAAATATCATAACAACAATATGCCAAAAAAAGTAACTTTTTTTACCAACAAACTGTTACTGGCACTTGCTGTATGCCAAATGTCTTACAAGACATACAGCCATAAGGAAGATATTGATGATAATAGTTTCAACACTATGGTTAAAAGCATTCCCATTTCTGGTAATTTCTCTTTTGATAAGCCAACATGTGGATGACAATGAAGAAATTAAGACTATGACATATATGTATTGGTTATGCCCATATCAGATACGGAAGTATATGCCATTTCAGGCCATAGAATTTTGGTATAGTCAAGTCAAATCTAAACCAAGAAATAGCATGTAAAATATAAGTGCATCTTGATGAAAGTCTCACTCTAGTTAGAGAAGTCGTAAAGAGAAACAAAGCATGGAACTTGCAAGAACGATATATCAGCATGTGACAAAAATAAAGCACTAGCTAAAGATAATAGGCTACAGGCTGCAATAGATAGATAATACTATATTAGAATACTGTCTGCCCGAATACCTAGCCATAAATAACATACCTTGAATCACCTACTCCAAATGTTGATGAAAGTCTCACTCTAGTTAGAGAAGTCGTAAAGAGAAACAAAGCATGGAACTTACAAGAACAATATATCAGCATGTGACAAAAATAAAGCACTAGCTAAAGATAATAGGCTACGGGCTCCAATAGATAGATAATAGTATATTAGAATACTGTCTGCCTGAATACCTAGCCATAAATAACATACCTTGAATCAACTACTCCAAATGTTGCTGCCAAATTTTGGGGAAAACATTGTTCTAGGCATATACTCGTTAGGATTTTCAAGTGCAGATTAATAACAACACTGTCTATGATTAAGCTTCTGTGCAGAAAATCTCAGTTTAATTAATTGTGAGTACAACTAATTTGGGTCCCCTTTCGATCTTGTCCTGCATCATACAGTGTGAAGAAAGATTGGCAATCATGAACAATATTAGCTTAGGGGGTGTTGGGTTGCCTGTAAATAGAAATTTCGTGCAATGTAGCATTTGTTGCTATAGGATGTGTTGCAAATCCATTGTTTGGTTATGTAAATAATGTTCCAGGATTTACAAATCCATTGTTTGGAATGATGTATTGGCATGTATGGTTGCAACTTCTCTTGCAGCAAATGGAAATCCATTGTTTGGTTGTGTTTATGACATTGAATGAAGAGAGCATGTGAGGAAATTAATAATTATGTAAGTGTTGTCGTAAATGATGCCAAAAGTGGTGTTGTGGCCATTTGGCCGCATCATTTGTTGTGGTAGTTGGAGGAAATTATGCAACATTTGTTGCATCAATTCCACCATCAAACCAAACATTGGAACCAGTGGAAATAGAGCAACAAGAGTTGCATGTATTTCCATTTACAACCAAACAAATTAAAGTAGAAAATGGACCTAATTAGATATTGCTCAGTGGTAGCAATCAAAGTTGAATTATGATTCATAAGTTTGCCTCAAATAATGTGGATCCATAAGCATAGACACCTGTTATTTTATTTTATCCGTCACCAACCATCTCTGGTGACTCAAACATAATATCTTTCCCCAATTCCTTGTCATTGCAAAGAACAGTAGTTTTATCCCCTTTGTCCAGTTTTTCTGAGTTACATGACAAAAAACATGAGTATAGCACACCTTGAAAATATAAATAGCACATTCAAATAGATCTAGGTAGCATACAGCTTGGGTAGGTTACTTATTGTACAGCCATGCGCGCGCACACATTAAACAGGGTCCCTCAAAATTCTCTAAGGGGGAATCTACTTGGCACTCATAACACATGGAGTGGATGATACACACCACAGAAAGCGATATAAATGTTTTCAAACATTTACAAACGAAAAATCTTGCAATTTGAACAAGTGTTGTGCCTAGGTTTGGACAATACCAATGTTCAAGGGTATGCATCACAGTAGTAAAGGAGTTGGCACTGAATAACTACACACAATTCGATAAGACGACGGTATTCATTCCTAATTAACTGGAGTATGTCGAAAAAATTCACAAGATGTATAGTCTAACAAAAATACCCATTAAACCACTTAAACAGTTGGCCCCATATTGACAGTTTCAATCTTGAAAACGGTATAATACCAGTTCTCAAGTACTCTGGAGGTGTAAATGCCAAATTTGTGCTATAACTTTTCCCATCTCGACTATTCTTCATCAGACCGAAGCATGAAAGCCTAGGATTACAGTCCTGCATAATGCTAATTTACAATGAGAGATACAGAGGCTACTAGTAAAGAAAAAGATGAGAGAAAATAAATATAAAGCCATATGCTCACGTCATCAAATAAAACTCTATACGCATTAAGATCGTGATAGAGAGGACGGCCCTTGTTAGTGCAGTATTCTAAGGCTTCAGCCAGATAGAGTACCACCCGTAATCGCATTGGCCATTTCATGGGCTGTGTTTCCCCTGCATAATGGAAGACCAAAAGGATGTTACTTTTAACATAAATGTGAAAATCACACAGTTTAAGGGAGTGTGAGTGAAGTGTGACACAGATCAAATTTGTATAAATGAAGAAAAATGGTAAACACCATGGGAAGGAAATCCAGATGATAGAATGAAGGAAATCATGTAGAATAACTAAAAGAAATATATTCCTCAGAATTGGTGTTATAGAATAACCAAAAGAAGGGAAAGACTAGGCATAGAAAGGTTCTACATTCTTTTTCAAATTTTTCTTAGTAGACCTCATTTATTTTGTTCAATTTTATGTTTCAAAAAGGGAAGAAGGAAAGAAATAAGTATAATGTTCGTCACTTTTCATCATGAATTACTTACCATAAACCACTTGTTTCCTGCCTTTCACTAGAAAATACTGATTTAGGGGTGACAAGATAGTTTTAATCTGCTCTTTCTTTTGCCGGTACTAATCATAAGTCATACTAAAGTTGGATAAGAACAAATCAGTTTAGTTTTAATCTGCTCTTTCTTTTGCCGGTACGCATAAGTCATACACACTAAAGTTGGATAAGAACAAATCAGTTAAATTAAAAGAAGTAAAGAAATAAGTATAATGTTCGTCACTTTTCATCATGAATTACTTACCATAAACCACTTGTTTCCTGCCTCTCACTAGAAAATACTGATTTAGGGGTGACAAGATAGTTTTAATCTGCTCTTTCTTTTGCCGGTACTAAGCATAAGTCATACACACTAAAGTTGGATAAGAACAAATCAGTTAAATTAAAAGAAGGAAACACTTAAAAGTCACACAATTAACATACTCCTTGTACAAGAATGTGTATTCTCTTCTTTCTTCCTCTCAAGCTATGATACTGTGTTGAGATTTTAGAATAACTCAATATCTTCATTTTCAGGGCTCTAGGCCAACTATATAAGGTGATAAAGACAAAAATAAACATCCAGGTAATAGCGAGTCAATGACGTCACATCACTGGAACTAGCAACAAAGGGAAAAGAATACACATTGCGTTAAGACTTCTTTTTTGAGGTCCAGCCATGAACAATGTTATTGTGTGTGTGTCCCATAAGATAAATCCTGGCTCCACCACACTCCAGAAATGGAATGATATATATCCTATTCTCCCAGTTATGAAAACATTAGCTTCCCGTATAGTAGGTGGGGCAATATGAATACAGTTCTATCTAGATATATGCAGCTATCCAATGGTCGGTTATCTTGTTATTTGCTTGCAATACACACCATAATGAAGCTCCAATCCTAACTAGCAATGTTTTGGTGGCGCAGGCAGTACGCTTAGGCGCCTAGGTACCCAAATTGTTCTCTTAAATTAGAAGTGATTAAACCCCTTAGAATAAACGTCTAATTCATCAACTATTTAAACATATAACATTGCTTTCAATATGGGCAATGTTATATTAAGCGGTTTTCGTCACATGCTCAGTCCATGGCTGGTACCAACTAATCAGATTACTTGGCCGATAAAAAGCAATGACGCGCACACTTGGAATTTTATTATCTGCCACCAATCAATCAGATTAACAGGTCGAATAATATCCATTTAATCCTTTTCTAGAAGCATCAAGGCATAAGTAATAAAATGATGCTACGTTTAGGGCCTGTTTGGTTAGTCAAAGTAGATGGAAGTGTGAAAGTGTGTGTTAGAGTTATTTTATTTTGTTATTTATCAAATAAGGGTATAATAGTAATTGTGGGTGTATTGCATATCAATATAAATAGACATGAGATGCAACCTAGGGTTTAAGGCCCTTGCAATCTCCTTTCTCATATTTTCTCTTCTCCTACTTCCCCTTCTCCTCTCTATCTCCAAACTTAACTTGGTATCAGAGCATATATTTGTAAGTACTGTACATCACATCCACGACAGGGTCGATCGAACTGTTTTTCGTCTACTTTTCATGATTCGCCGTTCGTCGTTCGTTGTTCGTGGTCGTTCGTGGTTCGTTTATGAGATCTAGGGTTTCTACATATCTCCGTTGGTTATTCGTCGTCGGTTGAGGTTCGTTGTGAGATCTAGGGTTTCAAAGACCTCGTCTTTCTGTTGCATCTGCAAGTATGGTGGGGACCGAATCTTCTAGCGAGGTTAATAGTGGTGGTGGTAGCGGAGGTGGTTCTCCTTTTACTGTTATTCATAATGATGAATTGGGAAAGTCGATTACAGCGGTGAAACTCAATGGTGCGAACTACCTTGCCTGGTCTAAGTCTATCAAAGTGGTGTTAAGGGCGAAGAAGAAGTTGAAGTTTTTGACGGAAGAACCCCTGCCTGAAACGTCCGCTGAGTATGAAGATTGGATGAGTGCAGATGCATACGTTATGTCGTGGTTGTGGCATAGTATGGAACCACATATCGCTGCTAATGTTCAGTGGTGTGAATCAAACAAACAGATTTGGGCATCTCTTGAAGAATCATATTCGCAGAAGCGAAACGTTGCCCGTATCTATGAGTTGTACGAGTTATTGTTCAATACAAAGCAAAATGGGAAGCCTATGAATGAATATTTGGCTTCAAAGAAGGCTTTGTGGGAGGAACTGCTTCAATATCACCCCGTTACTACTGATTTGAAGGAAGCTCGGAGACAGAAGGAAGAGTTTCATGTTTCACTTATCCTAGCCGGCTTGGATCCTGCGCTCGAACCTTATAAAGCTCAAATCCTTGCTGGAGAGCAGTTACCTACGGTGGCAGATACTTTCTCCCGTCTCATTCGTTCCTTTCCGGGACAGAGTTCTGTGGTGCCAAGTACTGACTCTTCTGCCTTAGTTTCTAGTGATGTTGGTCGTGGTGGTGGACGTGGTATTGGACGTGGCGGTAGAGATGGTGGTCGTAGTTTTGGTCGAGGAGGAGGTCGTGGTGGTAGAGACAATGGTCGTGGTGGTGGCCGCGGTGGTGGTGGTGGCCGCGGTGGTGGTGGTGGCCGTGGTCAACCACGGAAATGTAACTATTGTGGAATGCTTGGTCATGTAGAAGACTATTGCTGGGACAAGTGGGGCAAACCAGAATATGCACATCAAGTGCATGATGAAAATATGCAGTCTCAGGTCACCACTTCTGCTCCCAGAGATGATACTTCGGATTTCAATCAGACTTCAACGTCCGATACCTCATCTCCATTTCAACAGATCCTCCAGAAGTTGAATGTGCTTGCTAGTACCACCTCCCAACCTACTGCAACCATGGCACATATAGGTAATCATGCTTTTGTGGCAACCCAGTCACCATCCACCTCTTTGGTCATCGACTCAGGAGCAAGCTCTCACATGTCTGGTATAACATCTATCTTTCATAATCGTAGTTCCATGAAACATAATATTATCTTGGCTGATTGGTCTACTCGTCCTGTACTTGGGAAAGCTGTCATTCACCCTACTCAATCACTATCATTATTTGATTCATTATATGTGCCTAATTTTTCATTTAATTTGTTATCTGTGAGCCAGTTAACCAAATCTCTTCAATGTTCTGTGACATTTTCTCCCAATTCGTGTGTTTTTCAGGACCTCAGGACGAAGAAGATGATTGGTTCGGGGCATGAAAAAGATGGACTGTACTACTTGGATCTACCTGGAAAGGCCTTCACTTCTGTTTCTACTTCTCCGTTGCAGTGGCATTATCGTTTGGGACATCCGTCTTTGGCTAAGTTGTGTCGAGTTGTTCCTAGTTTGAGTCATATTTCTAGTCTTGAATGTGAGGCTTGTAAGTTAGGCAAGCATCACCGTAGTTCCTTTCCTCGTCGTAGTGAGAGTCGTCAATTAGAGTCTTTTGATCTTGTTCATTCTGATATTTGGGGTCCGTCTAGAGTCAAAAGTCCAAAAAGATTTCAGTATTTTGTTATTTTTACTGATGATTATTCCAGAATGACTTGGTGTTATTTAATGAAAGAAAGATCTGAGTTTCTAAATGTGTTATCTGCCTTTTATAATGAAGTCTATGTTCAGTTTGATAAACGTATCAAAATTTTGCGTTCTGATAATGCTTTGGAGTATACTCAATCTTCTGTGAACAGTTTCTGTGTTGATCGTGGTATGATTCATCAAACCAGTTGTGCCCACACCTCTCAACAAAATGGTATAGCCGAACGCAAACATCGACACATTTTAGATGTGGCTCGAACTCTCATGTTCAATATGCATGTCCCTAAACAGTATTTGGCAGATGCCGTTCTTACTGCATGTTATCTTATTAATCGCATGCCATCATCTGTATTAAATAACAAAGTTCCATTTACCATATTACATATAGATGTCGCACATTTTTTCTTATCTCCTCGAGTGTTTGGGTGTGTCGCTTTTATTCATAACTTGGAACCTAATCGAGATAAGTTGGCTCCTAGATCTCTGAAGTGTGTCTTTCTTGGTTATCCCCGTACTCAAAAAGGTTATCGTTGTTACAGTCCACAGTCACGCAAATATTATGTCAGTGCGGATGTTACATTCTTTGAGTCTACCTCTTTCTTTCCTTCAGAAGACCGTTGTATTCCTTTTACAACAGATTTGATATCTTCCATACCACTTCCGGTCATTCCTGAATCAATTTTTGTCTCCATTCCCCATTTACAAGTTTATCAGAGATCCAAGGACAGGCCAGTGGTTCTGCAGAATTCAGCCTTCAACCAATCATCTTCCGTGCCTGAGGTTTCTGCTCCCATCACCACAAATCCAGATTATCTTCCTATTGCTCTCAGAAAAAGACAACGCCTTTGTACCACAAAGAATAAGCATCACATTTCTAACTATGTTTCATTACACCGTGCTTCATCATCTTTTCATACATTTGCTGTTTCATTGTCTTCTATTTTTATTCCCAAAACTTACAAGCAGGCTATGTCATCTTCTGGTTGGAAAAGTGCAATGGATGAGGAGATGTATGATTTACATCAAAATCAGACTTGGGAGCTTACATCACTTCCTGTTGGAAAACAAACAGTAGGTTGTAGATGGGTGTACACTCTTAAGTATCACCCTGATGGTTCTGTTGAGCGCCTCAAGGCACGGTTGGTTGCCAAAGGGTATACTCAGACATATAGCGTAGATTATATGGAGACTTTCTCTCCAGTGGCTCGGCTGAATTCAGTTCGGATTCTTATTTATGTGGCGGTTAATCACCAATGGCCTATATATCAGCTGGACATAAAGAATAATTTCTTGCATGGTGATTTACAGGAGGAGGTTTATATGGATCAACCATCGGGATATGTTGTAGCAGAAAATAAAAAACTCGTATGTCGATTGAAGAAAGCATTATATGGACTGAAACAGTCACCTCGTGCTTGGTTTGACAAGTTCAATTCAGTTCTCATTCAATATGTCTTTCGACGTACCACATCAGATCATTCAGTATTTTGCCATTCTTCCTTAGCAGGTATTATCATGTTGATTGTTTATGTTGATGATATCATTATATCTGGGAGTGATCATGCTAGAATTGTGGACTTGAAGGCCTACCTTAGTCGTCAGTTTCATACTAAGGATTTGGGTCTTCTTCGATATTTTCTTGGAATCGAGGTTGCTCGATCTAAGAAGGGTGTGTATCTGTCACAACGCAAGTATGTCCTAGACTTGCTCTCCGAGACTAGGATGTTGGAGTGTCGGCCAGTTGAGACTCCTATCGATAATCATGACAAGCTTGATGCTGACAGGGGAGAGTTATTTGAGGATGTTGGATATTATAGACGTTTGGTTGGCAAACTTATATATCTTACTGTTACTCGACCAGACATCACATATGCAGTTGGAGTAGTTAGTCAGTTTATGCAAGCCCCTCGACAACCACATTGGGAGGCTATCTCTCGCATTCTTCGATACTTGAAGGGTGCACCTGGAAAGGGTTTGTTGTACAAACATTCCCAGTTACTTACGGTGACTGGGTTCAGTGATGCTGATTAGGCAGGCAGGCGCAGTGATAGGAGGTCTACTTCTGGCTATTGTACGTTTGTGGGTGGCAATCTTGTCACGTGGCGTAATAAGAAGCAGAATGTTGTGGCTCGTTCTAGTGCAGAGGCCGAGTACCGTGTGATTGCTCATACAGCTTCTGAGATAATGTGGGTGCAGTCTCTTCTTCATGAAATGGGAATTATGATTCTTATTCCGATGGAGATGTATTGTGATAATCAGTCGGCAATGTTTATCGCAAGTAATCCGGTGTTTCATGAGCGCACGAAGATATCGAGGTGGATTGTCATTTTGTTCGTGATTTGTTGCTGAAGAAACAGATTGTCACTCCTTATGTTCGGTCAGAGGATCAATTAGGTGATATCCTCACCAAACCACTTGCTCGTGGTCCATTTTCTGATCTATGTAGCAAGCTGGGCATGTCTGATCTATATGCTCCTGCTTGAGGGAGGGTGTTAGAGTTATTTTATTTTGTTATTTATCATATGAGGGTATAATAGTAATTGTGGGTGTATTGCATATCAATATAAATAGACATGAGATGCAACCTAGGGTTTAAGGCCCTTGCAATCTCCTTTCTCATATTTTCTCTTCTCCTACTTCCCCTTCTCCTCTCTATCTCCAAACTTAACTGTGTGAAATCGGAATTCTGCGTAAGCATCTCTTGCATACACATTTATTTCGACTTCGTGTGTTTGGATGCTTTAAGGAAGTGACTCTTGAAAGTAGAAAATTCATAGATTTGTTGTTTGGATGTTTGTAGATTTGAAGTTGGAAGTGCAACTTTTTGTAGTTCTTTTGTTTGGATGTTGTAATGAAGTGATGATAGTGGTGAAGTAATATGGTAACCACTTTTGAAATAGATGAGGTTACCCCCCTTCAAACATTTCTTTATTTTTTTAATTTATTGTTAATTTGTAATTACCACACAACTATTAAGACCAAAAAATATTAAAATAAATTAACAAATATATCAATTATTAAAATTAATAAAAGCACACATAAAATTTATTATGCGTAAACGGCAACAACTAATTCGTAATTACCACATATATATTATGCTTAGCACAAATGGCAGCAAATAATGGTACATATACATATTGAACAACAACAAAAAATATGGTATATACACACTTAAGAACACATAATGTCAGCAAATAATAGTACATATTGAACAACAAATAATTACATATAAGCAAACATTAATGTAAAATAATAATATGAATGGCAAATGATAACAAGACTTTATCTTCCAGAAAAATCAACTTCGAAAGAAATAATTTTCCTGAAGACAACAATACAAATCCCCCAAATAGGGCATAAATCTTCCAGAAAATAAAATTTGGATAGAATTTTTTTTTCTTGAAGTCGACAATCATGAGAAATCCCCCAAATCAAACAAGTATTTGGCTAGACCTACAAGAAATTTGGTAGATCTGCAACAAATAAGGTCGAAATCCCAATAGGAAAATCTTACAACACAACCATGTGGTGACGGTGGTGACACTAGGAAGGGGGCGAGTTCGGAGGACTTCAAAGTTTGGGAAGTACGGGAGGAGAAAACGCCCACTTCTTCAAAAACTTTGAAGTGGAATGGAGGAAAACAAGCCCCGAGTTCAGCAGACAAGAACTCTTGTCAAATCAACCCAAATCCGAGCTCCACTTAGGAGTGCATCCAAACTGATTCCAAACAATGGATTTTGTACGAACGCAAATCCAGATTTTCCCCACTTTCTCGCTCCAAATTTTCGAACCAAACAGCCCCTTAAGGCAAGACAGTAGAAGTTAGCAGTGATACCACTTGATAGACAGGATACAGTACTATTTCAGTTTCCAGAGTGCTATTCCATCACTTCCTAAAGATATTTCCTCCAAGGCCTTATATATTATATAGAAAGCTTATTCTATAATACTATGCTATACAAAACAGCTTATCACATATTATACATAGTAATGACCTTGTTATTTTAACCAATAACAACGGAAATAGTATAGTATCCCTCCTTTTACATATAAAGATTAATTCATAATTTCTTCCATGGTCAACGCAAGGAATACAATGTTGAACAATGAAGATAAATGTCTGATATAAACCAAACACTAGCAAAATGTTTAATAATATATATATCGTAAAAACCAAAAAACTTACAATGAAATAGGTGTTTTGCAAGTGTGTCCTTAGGCATATATTCAGCCACTAGCAGCCTCTCTTCACCTTCATAACAACAACCAAGTAAATTTACCAATCTATGGCTTCGGAGCTGACCCACAGACTTTGCCTCTTCCTATAATAAAACAAATTTTTAGGATTGGAGTTGGTGAATTATATAAAAAGCAAAAAAAAAAAAAAAGACAAGTGCAAATAGTTGACCAATTGTTACAAGTTGCTCGCAAATTATTGTCTAACGATCAGGACAAGGTTTTACTGATTTGTTGATGCAAAAGAACCCTCAACTTAAAGAGACTAGAAAAGTCGAGCTAATTTAGGTTACAGAAGAATGTTGCAAAGTTCATAAATTTAATAGGGTATAGAAGGCACAATATATACAGTTAACTAAATAAGCTTTTTCACATGAACAATCAGAGTAATAAGTAGTGTATGAACATGCCACCAGGGAGTATCCTGGCGGTTGGGGCTGGTGAGAGTTATCCGGGAGGTCCCGAGTTCTAGCCAAGGCCTCAGCAAAAAAAAAATAGTGCATGAACAGAACATACTGTTTAGGTCACAACACAACCATATGCATCCTCTATTTCAGCATCAAGAATGGAACAAATTCATTAAAAACATCAGTGCAATTTAGTTAAGTAGGCTAAGACATTTTGGCATAAACACTCTTCGAGTCTGATAAGCAACACAACAGTGTATGACCTTGATTTTAGGCTTTTAGCTTGCAACAATGAAACAAATTTTATTCATATACAGCGTCAGTTCAGTATTCAGCTGGCTGAAGTAATTCTCGAGCAACAATCCAGGAGTCAATTGAGCATTCACATAAGATATTAATTTAAACTATATAAAAAGTACTTTTGAAACCGATACTCATAGGAAGAGCCCAAAACCGAGTTTTTTGAACTTTGTCACAATGTATTTAAGAATTCCGAATCAAAAAGGATTTACCAAGAACTGTCGGGGATCGGGCCACGCCGATCTATTAAACCTTTTGACGGCTATCTTCCTCTGAGCGTCCAGCTTCCCCTTGTACACGACGTTCGGGGCCTTCTCCCCGTGTTCCGAGACTATGTTCTCCACTGCGAATCCAGATGTCGCGAGCCTCAGCTGCTCAAAAGAGTACTCCTGGAACGCCGGCAGGTTGTATCCTCCACCCCCCTTCTCCTCGCTCTCTATAAAAATCAAACAAAATAACAAAATATAAACAAACAAAACACGAAATGACTAAACAATCAAAAACTCGATTTCACCGGGATCCGGAGCTTCGAGGACGGCCCCTTTGAACTGCGATCTCCCGCAGCAACTACTTAACTTAGAAACTCTAGACCCCATTCCAGATCAGGAAGGCTTCTAGACCAGCTGAATCCAGTTGGAAATCGCAATCTGAACCAAAATTAACAAAATTAAGAAATTTGAAGCCCAGATCCCCAAATTGAGCGAACCACCCACTTATCACAAACTAAATCAAACTGAAGCAGAAAAAAAACAAGTAAAAGAATGGATTTTTGAACTCATTCAAGCTCACTTGGGTTTCGAAACCAAAAAAGAAGCAAACATTTGCAAATTTCACCAACTAAACCCAACCAAAATTCGAAAACCGAACCAAAATCAGCAAGAAATCTGAAGATATTAAAATTTTCAATTATCAACCAACTGAATCGAGCTGAATAAGTTTCAAAATTTTCAATTACAAAAAAAAACGCAAAATGGGGTTTGTAAACTCATCCTATACCAAAAATAAGTTTCAAAATTTGCAATTTTCACCATTAATCGAGCTAAAATCGCAATCCGAGCCAAACCAGCAAGAAATTTGAACATACCAAGATCGCTTCGAGAGCGAGAGAGAGGGATCGGGTCTCCAAAACCCTAGAATTTTCGAATTTATACGACAAAAAAGAGGGGTTTTTTTATAGCAACATGCCGTCCTCCTCCGAAACCCTAGAGAATTTTGATGGAAGAATTAGGGATTGGAGGAATAAAATAGTAGAATTTTTTCAAATTGTTTATTTCTTTCCAACAGTCAAAAAAAAAAAATTTGTAGAGAAAACCAACAGCAGTGAGTCAGTGAGAACTCGTAGTGGAGAAAGAGTTCCGTTGCTCCCGCCGCAATCTACCGCGAACCTCGGAATTCGTGTTGGATTCCATCGGAACCGTGCGTCTCGTGGTCCCAGTGTTTTCTGACCGTCATTGGATGGTCCCGATGTGTCAGTATATTATTAGACTTCAATTATTATTTTTCTTTAAAAAAAAAATTAACATGCAATAATGCCTATCACTTTAGTGTGGTTATAAAGTGTGTTAAGAAAAGTGTATCCCATAACATTTTTTTATTGGATGAGTAATGTTGTGGGAACGCACTTTTCTTGACACACTCAATAGTCACACTGATATGGTAGTACATTAATAGATCTTAATTATTCTCTCCCTTTAAAGCTTCCATTGACATTCAATAATGAACTGCTACATCAGTGTGGCTATGGAGTGTGTTAATTAAGGAAAGTGTGTTCTCATATCATTTTTTCTATTGGATCAGTAATATTATGGGGACACACTTTCCTTGACACACTCCATAGTCACACTGATGTGACAGTACATTATTAGATCTTAATTATTTCCTCCTTTAAAGCTCCCATTGACATCCAATAATGCACTGTCACATTAGTGGGACTATGGAGTATTAAGGAAAGTGTGTCCATATAACATGTTTTTTTATTGGATGGGTAATGTTATGGGGACACACTTTTCTTGACACAGTTCATAGCCACATTGATGTGGCAGTGCATTATTAGGCCTTAATTATTTTCTCCCTTTAAAGTTGGCATTGACATCCAATAATGTACTGCCACATCAGTGTGACTATGGAGTATGTTAAGAAAAGTGTGTCCCCATAGCATTTTTCTTATTTGATAGTTTTGGTTGAGTTGTCCCAATCATTACATAAATCCCTAATTTGGTCCGGGCCGTTATCGGGTCGGGTTAGAGTGGATAGTCATAGATCCTATCTCCTACATTTCCAAATTTTGAATCCGAGTCCTATCATATCCTAACAAACAATTTTCATCTCCTAACCATGGAGACTTACGATATATCATGTCATCCAAAGTGACAGAGTTGGAATATAAGTAAATTGTGGGGCTTGGACGAATTACAAAATTCGAATATCGATATTTTGTGTATACATTGCATATACATGTCATACATATGCTCTCTTTTTTGTACTTTAAAGAAGTGGAGGTTATAAGTAAAAATTTCTAAAGTTTTGTGTTTTGATAGTTGTTGAAGTGAGTTTAAAAGTGTAACTTTTATAATTCTTATAATTTGAAAAATGTTAAAGTTGAGAGGATTAATCCTCTAACCAAACGTCCGAAGTGAAAATTAGGATTTCACACTTCACATAAACCACTTTGTAGAAGAAGAAGAAAATATGTGTTAAAATGAGGAAGTGGTGCCAAACAAGATTTATTATTCATATCTATTCATAGTAAATATTGTCTGCAACCAAACACGTGAAGTGGGAAATATTCTTTCCAAATCCGATTTTTTTTACTTCATCACTTCTAAAATCGTTGAACGAAATAGACCTTTAGTGTTTAGACTCTGGATTTTATACCAACTTGGAGTTTATGTCTTGACATATAGAATTGAAAATTTTGGACCATGAATTTTTATTTTTATTTTTATTTTTTTCGTTATATCATTCTTTTGAGCATGTGTTCGTTGTTGCCCTTGTACTCATGTTCATGGTATAATAGAAAAAAATTAAGGTCCTAATTTTTTTAATTGAACATGTCAGAATTAAAACTCTAAACTGGTATAAAATTCAGGATCTAAACACTGGCCCTAAATTTTATCTATCGCAAAGCAAGACTATATTACCGTATACAAAATAAAGAATAATAAATAAAGTAAGTGTAAACCCTCTCGATCAAATTTAGGTATGCTTGGCTTAGAGAGATATTATGGTTAGTTTGGAGACATTTAGAATTAGAACATGGTATTTTAAATAATCGTACAAAATTTGTATCACTTGGTGCACCTTGTCGTTGTTTCGATATTTGGAGCACTACTCTAGCTTTTGACTTCCAATAAATTTTACTTCCTTGACCTAGACGTGTCAGTCTTCCATTCCGACCTTTGTGTCACTCATAAATACCTCTCTTGTGCTTTATTTTAATCGCACAACAATCGTCAAATAATATCTAATTTTAAACCCAAACTTCGCACATATGTCGTTCCAATCGAAATTGGAGACACAACATTAACATGTTTCTTGCCACCCATTATATGACAATAATCTATTATGAGTCTTCTACGTCTATGATACTTGTATCACCCCCAATTGAGACCCCATGCACTTTCAATTTATTAAAGAACACCTACGACACATTTTTTATTTTTTTAGGACAACTGACTCAACCTAACCCAAAACTAGACCAAACACCAATCCAAATCCACACTCACACCCTCATGGTTCATATAAAATACCACACACCATTTTTCTCTACTACAACTCACCAAACATGGAATTTTTTCACATCCAATCCATTTTTTCTTCTTTGTGCAAGTCCTAAACTATTGGTGACATTTTGTGTAAATTACTAGCCATGTGTCCACCTCATTTTGGTTGGAGCAAATGGAGAACACCCCATTTTTTCATGCTTGACCGGTCATGTGCAACACTCTCTCCCCCTTTGTTTGTACGTGACTATTCAACCAAACTTACAATCATCTTCACCCTCCATTCAAATCACAATCCATCACCTCCATCCATTCTTTCATGATAACACTCACATCCATGCCTAGAGAACCGCCGACCCTAATCCCAAGGCCCCTCTCTCCCTCTTCATAAATACATCATCTCTCTCTCTCTCTCTCTCTCTCTCTCTCTCTCTCTCTCTCACATTCCTACACATCTCCTTCTCCCTCCCTCTTCAACCGACACCACCACCATCAACACCACCACCTCCCTCTCCTTCCTCCTCTTCTCCTCAACCCGCCACCACCACCACCACCACTGTCCCCTCACCTCCACGACAGCCACCACCATCAGCCTACATCACCACCACCACCTCCTCTTCCAACCCGAAACAAACATCACCACCATCACCAACACCACTACCATCATCTTCATGACCACATCCCTCTCCTTCCTCCTCTTCTCCTCAACCCGCCACCACCACCACGGTCCCCTCACCTCCACGACAACTAACTCCATCACTACCACCACCACCTCCACCTGCACCCCTATTCCTTCGCCACCATGCTACATTAACTATTGTTGCCGCTGCTTCAATCTAAGGCTACGGCGGCTTCAACCAGTCTTCCCATACGAACCGCAACACTGTGCACCCCATCCGAGCATCCTCATCCCCTCCCACTTGAGTTAAACTCTAGGTAACTCTCTTTCTCCCTCTTCTTCATCTTGTTCTTCTTAATGTTCTTGGCCTTCTCTTTCCTAAAATGCATGCTTCCTTCTCCATATTTTTCATCATCATCATCCGCTTCTTCTTCAACTTATGAACCCATGAACACCTTGCACCACTCTTTATAAAAGCACTCACTAAACTAATTTAAAACTCATGTTTATGACCCATATATTCTCAGTTTTATTTTATGTTTTAATGTAGGATGATATACTATAGGGTTTGAATGTGTGTTATGAACGAGATCGGATTAGTTTTGGTTAATGATTGGTGGGTTGTAAATCTTAGCATATAATGGGAAGGGAATTCATTGTTCCCATGATTTAAAACGTGTTTTAGCACAATGTTAATAGAGGGTAATACACCTAGATAGGTTGTGATGATGTCTAGGCTTTAAATGCATATTATACAATGATTTATATAGTAGTTTGCACATATTTTTCTTAATGTCCAGATTTGATTAACTTGGGGACACATGACTTTTGTGATTTCAAATATGGTTGATACATAAAGATACTGGAGAGTTTTGACTAGTAAACTTAAGGGTGTAGTATGTGTCATTTACGTGGTTATAGTAGACCCTACCCTAACACGAGGTTAATGCACATAAGTTGTGAAACTCATGTTGAGATTAATATTGAGATTAGAGAGACTTGGCACTTGTGCATTTTAGATTCATGCCTAGTCAACCTTGTTGTTGACCTAGTTAGAACCCCTTACTTGAGTTAGTTTTAGGTGAGGTGTAGAGTTGTGCTCTTGTACGTACTTAGAGTATCTTAGCATGATGACTAATGTATATATTATTATATTATATATAGGCCCGTTGGATCGTTCGGACGAGGCTTCAGGAGCAGGACTTTGGCATTCGCAGCTTGAGGATTCAGGCAAGTATACCTTACCTTATTTACTATTTAATTCAAGTTATTAAATATTGCATGAGTTGTTGTTGCAAATATTATTTATAACTGTGCGCGTCCTAGAATGACTCAGGTGCAGTCGACGATTGCGTCGATGAGTAGTGTTGCAACTTAGTCCCTAGTAGACTCACCTAATATTGTGGAGATATTCTGATATCTTCCAAGACCCTGACACTTTCTACACTCATCACGATAACAAACTCATGTTGGGATATGAGTTGGCGTACCCGACTAGCTATCGGTGCATGCGACATGCATCACGGTTTAGTGCGTAGTCATGTTAGTCTAGTTATTTAAGACCTGGCATGTTAGTTACGAAGTGTGCACGTCGTGTATTCGACTTGTATATTTGCATTAGACGGGGAGGATAATTGGTAGGCGTATGGGACACAAACATTAGTACCCGTAGTATCCATCGGAGCTACAGGGACTGATGACCTCTTTATTCAGGTTTTGCGTTTCTTGGAACGATACGGACATATATATATACTATACAGATTTCGTGTTCTACAGAGCGATACGAACGTTATATCACGCAGATTCCACATTTCTTGGAACTATATGGACGTTATACTATGCATGTTCCACGTTCTTTGGAACGATATGGACGTTACATATTTATGTCTTCACCTACCAATACGTACCAAGGTTGTCCTCAGATTGCATTCACTTAGATGGTTAGTACACCCCCTTACTTATTCAATATTTATATTCGGCATGTATTTTTGTTTCTTATTACGTTCCTCTGAGGACCTGGTTCCCTTCTAGATTTGGACGAGGCGTACTACCCGATCATGTACGGGTCCGGACAGGAGACGAGGTACGCGACTAAGAAGGAGCTTAAGGTGTTACCTTCAGAGTTTTTCTGATCACTGGTAGGCCTTCCGACTATGGCTGGAGCATCTTTATCTAGTTAGTCAATGTTCTAGTCTAGTTATCTTATTTGTCATTCTGTACTTTCATTTCAGTATTGTATTCAGTGGGTTTGTTCCCATCAGATTTATTTGGGTCGTATTATGACATTCAGACTCCGTACTTTATTCCAGTATTTATTTCAGCATTTCTTATTTATATTTTGTGGATGAGATTAGATATTTATCTGCTGCATATTTAGTATTAGTTATGGACTTAGTCCATTTATACAACGTAGTACATCTAGATAAGGCCATTAAATTGGGAACCTAATCTAGTTTGCATCAACTGGCCTAGTCGCGTGTCGGTCTCATTATATTTGGGGACTAGGGTATGACAAGGTTTTAGTGGTGGCCCATGCAGGTCTAGTTTATCGCTTGTGGTATGTATCATGCCTGGCGAGCCTGCTATAAGATAGAATTTTTTTATCTCATCCACCTTGACTACTGTATTTGAACCTCCTTCGTATTTAACTACTTAAATATATGCATCATGTTTGTTTGTTTGTTTTTGTACTCTTTTAATGTAGTTATATCTCTTGCAGAGAGATGAAATTGCGTAGCGGACGCGAGGCATACAGGGCCATTGTGTCATTCGACACCGCGCAAAGAAATAATACATCCCTAGGACCACCTGGAGAGCAGCCACCGCCACAGGTTCAGGTAATACCTCAGACCCCATTGATACACTGGCGCCAGACTTCTCAGGATGATCCGACGCAGCAGCATGAGGGCCAGACTTCACAGGATGTTCCGACACAACACCACGAGGGTCAGACTTCGAGGGCCACGCCGATGCCGCAACCCGAGAGGCCGACGTCTCAGCAGACACCTACAGTGCAGCTGGAGGTTCCGTTGCCACCACCTCCACCCTTTCTACCTCAGATGTCGTACGGTCCGTACTCGCAGCAGATGTCGTACGGAGCCTTCCCACCTCAGATGCCGCAGCCAGAGGGACAGCCACAGATATTTCAGTTTTTTCAGGCCATGATGCAGGCTCAGTGGCATCAGGCCGAGACTATGAGACAGAGCTTGATGGTAATTCTAGATATGCCACATACATCAACACCCGCACCAGCACCTGCACCTGTGTCACGCCTAGTCCCAAATTACCGAGGGACTAGCTACGTGGCAATGGCCAGCTGTCATGCCCCGGCCCCGAGGGCCGCCCGACCACAGTTTCCCCCGCGGTGGGACCGGAAGCGAATCACCGTGCCTCGGCGCTTTCCGACGGGGAGCGTATGACGGTTTGATACCGGGTGTTACGTCCCAGTCCCAAAATACGTAGGACTAGGACACGTAAGCATGCCAGCCGCATGTATATGGCAACTCCAATATATGGAAACCATAACACATGCGTACGCTGTAATATGAATATCAAATCCACAAGTGGTATAAACTATCTCAAGTCACAGGCATAATCTAAATCTCATCCACAGAAAACATAAATAAATAAATAAATAATATCTATGAACTAGATCTCAATATAAAGTATCTAAAGATGGCAGTCGAATGAAAATAAATACACTACCGAACTAGAATATAAAAGTACAACACAACAAACAAAATATAAATACAACAACCAACAATCACTGAGTCTTGAAGAGAAGACCTCCTCGAAATATAGGTAACCAGTCCAGATCTGCGCTCATGCGAATACTTATGAACATCTACACTTGGTAAGGGACCAGGTCCTCAGAGGGACATAACAAGATACATAGAAGTATGCCAATAAAGTACTGAAATAAATATCCAATGGGTCGCCTAACCATCTATGTGAATGCAGTTTGAGAACAACTTTCCACCAAGTGGGCTATCTGGCTAAAAATGGGATTGGCGTGACTCTCTCAGAGATTCAGGGGCCTACAAAGCATGTCATCTTTTGAACGGCAGAAGCCGCCTGATAATATATAATATATAGGGTCATCACCGCTCATATCTCTACCGGAGCTTCCGGGTTACAGAGGAAAAAAGTGCAAAGGAGCCCAAATGCCTTACTTGTTGTTCTCCCCACCCCATGCTCTAAGCATGTCACATTCATGACACGATTTGGTTCATATTCTATCTTTAGTACCATAGCCCAATCCTACAACCAAATAAGGACAAGGATTGAACCACCTTACTACAATAGGCTATGTCCATGGACCACTAATAACTGCTAAGTCCTCTAGCATACAAAGTTTATATTAGCAGTTATCCCTAACGCACGGCCCATACGTACAAGAGGCCAGACCTGTCACGCAGTCAGTGATCTATATGAGACTCACACTCATGTAACAACTGTGTCACGGCCAATGAAACCTAATGATGCTTCATGATAATGGAGCAGTCTCATAAACAAGGTCAATGCATATACATAAATAAAAACAATCACGACGACACCGTCGTTGCATCCAAGTTTCCTTGGACGTGCATTTTATATATAGTAGTTAAAATATATGAACTAATAACAGAAGATAAAGATGCATGCAACATATGTAATATGAATAACAGTACAATGGCAAGGTATACTTGCCTGGCAAGAAGCTGCAAAATCTAACGTTCAGATGTCAAACACACAGGATCAGAGGCTACGGTCTCAGAATGAACATCTCTGGATGCTGAAATAAACATCACCAACATTCCTAGAATAAGCAAAATAGCTATAAAACACTATCCTTTCGTCCAATTTGGACACAGGGGCAAAACGGTAATTTCGGGTCAAAGCGGGGTCCACATGTGGCCCACTTTGCACCGAAAAGCGTGTCAGGGGTAACGGTCTCCAAATGGGACAAATTATAGGTCAAACAAACTCTAAATGTCAGTACGAACTCAACAGTATGTCCAAATATGGATTCTGGTGAGCCGAACATAATTTTGCCCAAAAAGTCAACCGTAGGGCCCGCCAATAGGCGATTTGGTCAACTATCTCAGAATTACGTAAAAATTGGGTCACAGGACCAGCGCGATACCACGAGTCTAGTGGCGCAAGTTTTGTCATATTTTGACGAGCGTGCACTTAATGCGCAGGGCTTTTGCAAAAGTTACGATACTGGGGATTTTCTGCGGATACGGGCTGATTCCGACGCGCACACTCATCCAAATCAGTTTTTGCAAAAACCCACACGTCCGAGTAAACTGTGCGCACCTTTTGGTACACGACGGGGCAGTCCCGTTTGGTGGGACGCACTCCGTATCGCAATTTCTAAAATTTAGGAAAAATAGATTTTTAGGGTTTTTCATCTAATTTAATTTTACACACAGCAATTAATAAATTATTGTATTTGACAAAAAATAAACTAGGTTAAGTGGTCTTCGCATACCAAAAAGAAAAACCGAATTCGGATCTCTGTGGTGGGAGATACGATTCCGTGAACATAGGTAGTTACCGCAGTTTTCTGCGATACCCAAAAGTTATCGTTTTTTGCCAACTTGGTCGCAGTTTTTGCTTAGATTTACGCGCTGTTCGAGATCAACTAACACACAAATATGGAAGGGGGTTAAGTCATGAATATACCGGTGAAGACGGGGTCAAGTTTGGTCGAGCGACGGCACGGAAAATAGGGCTTGAACACAGGTACGCTGTAGATCAAATCTGTAGTCGCGGGGTTGTGCGTGGGGTCGCTGTCGTCCGTGCGGCGGTCCAGGCGGCTGGAGGCGGCGATTCTGGGTTGGAGGCGCGGTCGAGGTTGGCGGCGCTCTGGTCGAGGGTGGAGGGATGATCTAGGTTTAGGGTTTGTAAAAGTTGTGTTGTATATATATAAGGAGAGCGGGGGGGGGGGTCGAGTTCTACGCGGCCGTGGGTTGAATAACAAGGCAGATGCTGCTCTTTGTGATACGGGCCGGGTTAGGTTAGGGTCTAGCGGGTGGGTTTGGTATGGATTCATTTGTTAACGGGTTAGGGTTTGACCCAATAAGAAGTTTATTTAATTTCCTTTTTTCTTTTTCTTTCTTATTCTAATTCAATTCTATTTCTTTTCTAATTCTTTTCATTTTTTTTTCTAATTACTAAGCATTAAATATATATATATATATATATAGAAAAATTCTAGAATTATAATAGTGCATACCACTATTCTATCAGCTGTCCACAGGGTCTCCTACATGTAATAAATTAGGAAAAATTCATAATTGCTTCATAAATTCCCTAAATGCACAAATACCTAAAATAAAAATTAAATAAATTCTATTTCCTTTAATTAGCTTATAATTACTATAAATTAATTAAATAATTAATAAAAAAAGTTAATACGATTTTTAGAATTAGGGGTTTTACACCGGGACATGATGCCGTGCGAGCCTGGGGTTGCGCCCGCACAAGGCTTCATCGTTTAAGTTGTGTTTGGCTATCATAGTATCAATCGAGTAAGCAGCGGAGGGATATTGTTGCAATGCATTTATGCATTTAGCCAACTGAGTATTCGGGGCAAATCGAGGGACTTGGGTTTTCTTTCACAAATGTATCGTTCCATACATTATGCCCATTTATATGATAGCAACTCGAGGCAATCGAAACACATAATTTTGGGTCTTGGGGATTGAGGCACGCCTATCGGTCCCTCGGTCGATCTAGTACCTGCAAGAAAGTAAACTGTTGGTGGGTCAGCACTTTTATAAGTACTGGTGAGAATAAATAACTAAACAGAAGCAAGCATTCACTAAAACCAACACTAAGTAATCATGTTATAAAATATTACATTACTAGTGATCTTTCTAGTTTTACCTATGTTCATTTCATGCAGTTTGATAGCAGAGTCATATTACTTTCTTTATGAAAACATCTTTGGAAACAGAGTTCATATGCGATATAAGTAAGCAAGCAAGATAAGCCGTTCGTTCTGTTTCAGGGTGTGTGCAGCTTGTCTTGTGAGACTCTAGGGACAAATGCACATCTAGACACCAATGCATATCTTAGGGGCGGTCATCTATCCAAGCCAACACAATAAACTAGCTTATATGCAGTGCGGTCCCCGAGTAACTCAAGATCGGCAGCTGTTGGTCCAGCATACCAATGACTCATTTATCTGATGCTATTGACAGCTGTGAATCATGGTTGCTTTCCACTATCTCTATAGCAGCCATGACACATGCAGTTTAGCTCTCCACCAATAGCCATTGTCCGACTGATGCGAATGCATGAAACACTATCAAATAAACTCTAGTATGCAGATGAGACAAACCATCAGATTATAATCTTTGTTGCGGGGCAACCCGCCTTATCATTTGAACACATTCAGGCACACGATATGGTTCTCTCGGAGCATAGGCGATAGTAGAACATGTTCATACAAACACATACTTTTAGACAGGCATTTCAGGATCTCTTAGTTGAGCAGACATGTTCGTTTCAAAGACAAGCTATGTGAGTTTTATTATTTAACATGCAATGCTGGTTCTATCATTCTCTTATGAAAACAAGCAAGCAAAAACTCAGATTTATTATTAAGACATGCAAGAATCACAGAACGAAGTTCTGTCCACTCACCTGATATATAATTATAAACTCCCTCAACCAAAATTAGGCCTACTTGGCTTAGATAGAGAGATTAGGGCTAGTTTGAATCCAATTAGAAATAAAATACTGTGTTTTAGATGATTATACAATAATTATATCACTTAGTGCACATTATCATTGCTTCGATAATTAGAGCATTACACTAGCCATTGTCTTCCTACAAATTGTATACCCTTATCCTAGACGTGCCAGTCATCTATTCGGACCTTTGTGTAACTTATAATTATGCTCTCTTGTGCTATATTTTAGTCACACAATATTCATCGCAGACGTTTATATTAAATTCTAAATAAATTCAACTTTGTATCCTTGTGCGTTCCAATCGAAATTGGAGACACAATCTTGACCCGTTTTATGTAACCCAATTTATGATAATATTCTATCCTGAGTTCCCTATGTCCATGATACTTGTGTCTCACCTAATTTTAATCCCATGTACTTCTAATTAATTTTACAACACCATTTACATTAATTTTAAATAAATTAATCCAATTTCTATCTTTGTGCAATTTTCTAATTGTTGGGCACTTTTATGCAAAAATGTGTTGAGGTGTCCACACCATTGGACACAACACATAAAGAAATTCATTTTGCCTTCATGTTAATTTTTTTTCATAATTTTTGGAGTGTGTAGCACTTAACATCACCCCTCATCAATTCCTAGCCATGCATTTCAAACCATGCAATCATAGCCCTCCAAACATCCCCATGTGAAGCCAAGCCCATCCCAAGGATGTTGACCGGCCCAACACCCTAGGTCAACACCCAACCCTACTTTTCTACATGTATAAATAATCATTTTTCTTACTTTTTCATCATCCACATCACCAAACCCATAACCTATGCAAACCTAAACCTATCTAGCCGAATCCCCATCTCCCCTTCCTGTTCATCTCCGTCAACCTCCCTGTCAACCCCTCACTGGAGCAGCCACAGTCGCCTGAGCACCACCCCGTTGACGACTACACCCTGCTGCTCGCCGCCAGTACCACCACCTCCCATCGTCATCGTCCCCGCATCACCATCTCTCTCTTCCTCCTGCTGCCATCGTCCTGACCACGCCGGAGTAGCCTGCGCTGAGCCAACGACTGCCCGCGGCCATCTCCATCGCCCTCGACGAACCCGACCGCTTGAAGCCGACCCGACACCACTGAACCTCTCCTTCCATCTCACCATCCCTCGACGACCCGCCGTTCCTTCTCCATCGCACCACCTCTTCTTCATGTTCTTTCCATCCTCGGCTAGTCCTTCACCGGAGCACCGCCAACACCGAGCCTCGCCTTACCTCACCCGACCTCCGTTCTCTTTCCATCATCGACAACCCGACCACCGCTACCGTCTCCTCTCATCCCCACAGACTGACCTCTCGCCGAACCCAGATCCCGACCACCACCGCCATTAACACCACCGCAGTCCTCTCATATTCCCTCCTTCCTCCGGCCATCCACAGCTGGACCAGCAGCCATAGCCGAGCCTCCTCTAATGTTCTGTTTCAGGGTGTGCGCAGCGTGTCTCGTGAGACTTGAGGGACAAATGCATAGCTAGACATACATACACATTTTAGGGGTAGTCCATCTATCCAAGCCAACACAATGATCTATCTATATGAGGGCGGTCCCCGAGTATCTCATGATCGGCAGCTGTTGGACCAGCATACCAATGACTCATTCATCTGATGCTATTGGCAGCTGTGACCCATGGTGGCTAATGACGCATGCAGTTCAGCTCTCCACCAATAGCCATTGTCTGACTGATGTGAATGCATGGAAAACTATCAAATAAACTCTAGGATGCAGACGAGACGAACCATCATAATAGTTATCGTTGTTGCGGGACAATCTGACTTATCACTTGAACACATTCAGGCACAATATAGTTCTCTCAAAGCATAGACAATAGTGAACATGTTCATGCACTCTTAGACAAGCGTTTCAGGATTCTCGTTAAGTAGACTTATCGTTTCAAAGACAACTAGGTGAGTTCGTTCATTAACATGCAAGGCAGGTTCTATCATTCTCTTATGAAAATATTGTAAGCAAAAACTCAGGTTATTATTAAGGCGTGCAAGAATCAGAGAACGAACTTCAGCCCACTCACCTGATACATAATGCCGACGCGGAGCGGGGCATTATACCCACAACCTGTCCTCTCGCTGGACCCAGATCCCGACCACCACCGCCATTAATACTACTGTAGTCCTCTCATCTTCCCTCCTTCCTCCGGCCATCCACAGCTGGACCAGCAGCCGCAGCCGAGCCTCCTCCCCGAGCGTCGAGCAGTCTCCTCCGCCGTTCACAGTCATCTCCATACCACCACGTAGTCTTCCCTGGCCATCTCACCAATCAACTCGACCACCTCCCATCGTCACTGCCGGCTCGACTTTCCTTCATCCCCATTGGACTTCCACGAGCAGTCCTCCATCAACCACAACCCATCAGCATCGCCGTCCTCGCCAACCCGACGATGAGTAGTCCGTCGTCCCGCCGTCATTCCTCGACTGAGTCGCCTGAGCACCCGCTGCTCATTGCCAGCACCACCATTCCCTGTTCTCTTCCATCTCCGGTGAGCATCCCGTAGCCCAGCCTCGCCGGAGCTTCGACCCGACTTTCCTGTCCTCCTTCTCGCCTGACCTCCAACTTCGGTCATCCCTGTTCTTCATCCTCCTCCTCATCATCCCCTTCATCATCAACATCATTATCACTATTATCATCCTCATCATCACCATCATCATCATCATCTCCATCATCATCACCATCATCATCATTATCCCCATCATCATCCCCATCATCATCACTATTATCATCCTCATCATCATCACCACCATTATCACCAATCAACATCATCATCATCGTCATCACCATCATCATCATCATCATCACCACCATTATCGTATTCATTATGGACCCGTCACCCTCGTCGAAGATGACCTACAGCAGTCACCCTTGATCCTGTGCCCGTGCACGCTAACCCCGAGGTTCGAACATGTCCCTCTCCTTTCATTTTATGCGTGTTTGTGTGAATAACATTAAGGATAGCATATTGGTTCAGTTTAGATAGTTGGTTGATTGCAGACCCGTGTCGGTGAACCCAAGGACTAGTGTGCTCGTACGTGTGTGTGCGTATGCATATAATATTAGTTGTTATATATATAAATATATGGATATAGAGATATGTAATTAAATGCTAAACCTAATTATGACTATATATATATATATATTTATACTGTACGACCCTAGGACACTGTGGATTTTTCTGCATAATTGCCTATACCATTGACCCTGAGTATTAGTGATCTGTCTGCCTTGTGTACACTGACGTACTAGCTAGACATGTGTTAGTTTGACTAACTGATTTGATACAGCATTGAAGACAGGACACCCGCGTAGTTAGACGCACAATTGACCCTACTAGATGACCAGTATCACCCCTAGCGTACCCTCTGAGTCCAATGTAATTATGGTTGTGTATGTGCTAGTGTAATGGCTGATGTTGTATTGTATTATATTATATATATATATAGGATATCAGATTGTTCTGCGAGACTTCAGGAGCAGGTTATTGGTACTATTCAACTTTCTTGTCAGGCAAGTATACCTTGCCATTGTACTGTAATTCATATTCTATATGATGCATGCATTTTATTTCTGTCATTTAGTTCATATATTTTAACTACTATATAAACTGTGCGTCCAAGGAATCTTGGGTGCAGCGACGGTATCGTCGTATTCTATTTTTATTATGTATAAGAATGTTGACTTAGTTTATGAGACCACCCCATTATCATGAGGTATTCTTAGGTTTCATTGGCTGTGACACAGCTGTTACACGAGTGTGAGTCTCATGTAGGACACGGACTTGCATGACATGCTGGCATCCTATACGTATGAGATATGCGATAGGGAATTACTGCTGTTAGAAATTGCATGCTAGGAGATTTGGCAGTTATTAGAGGTATTATCATGTCATGGATATGACATGCTTAGAGCATGGGGTGGGGAGAACAACAAGTAAGACGTTTGGGCTCCTTTGCACTTTTCTTGTGTAACCCGTACGCTCCGCCGGAGATGCGCGGTCATGATGACCACTATATATTATATATTATCAGGCGGCCTCTGTCGTTCAAAAGATGACATACTTTTTAGGCCCCTGAATCTCCAAGCGAATCATGCCAATCCCATTTTAGCCAGATAGTCCACGTGTTGGAAAGTTGTTCTCAAACTGCATTCACATAGATAGTTAGGCGACCCATTGGATGTTTATTTTACAGTACTTATTGGCATGCTTCTATGTATCTTGTTATGTCCCTCTGAGGACCTGGTCCCTTTCCAGGTGTAGATATTTATGACTTAGCAGGAGCGCAAATCCGCACTTGCTACTTATCTATCGAGGAGGTCTTCTCTTCGAGTCTCATTGTTCATTAGTTGATATTATTATTGTGGTTATTTTTATATTCTAGTTTGGTAGTGGATTTGTTTCCACCCAACTATCATCTTTTGATACTTCATATTGACATTTATTTGCATAGTTATTAGTTATTTATTTATTTATTTACTTTTGTTGTGGATGAGATATAGATTGCGTGTGACTTGTTGACAGTATATTACCACTTGTGGATTTGATATTCATGTACAGCGTACGTGTGTGTATGGTTTCCATATATTGGAGTTCGTATGCATACGACTGGCGTGTTACGTATTCCTAGTCCTACGTATTTTTGGACTGGGACGTGACATATTTTTAGTGGTGGCCCATGCAGGTCGAGAGTATATTATCTTGGTTACGTTAATGTACCGAGCAAGCCTGCAAATAGGATTAGAGTATAGGATCTCATCCACATTTGACTATGACTCACCTTCCTTCCAATTTGTTCTATTTAAATAATTATATCCTGCTGTAGAAGCATGAAAAATACGCTGCAGAGTTATACGCAGTATGCACAGAACCCGCGTAAAGCAGAGCTTTCATACTGTGTGGCGTAAGACATGACTTCAGAGCCATCGGCGTACAGCAGAGCTTTATCGCGAGTACATCGTAAAATATAAGCTCCAGGACAACCCGCGTAATGCAGTATTTCCAGGCTGCTTCAGCGTAAAAAGGTTGTTACATCGTCACTTTGGCGTAAAACCTACTCGCTTTTAATGCAGTGGAAAGTTGTACGAGGAACTCTTCGTATTCCTCGAATGAACATGTCAGATCATGCAGTGAACCAGACTCCTGATAAAGAGTACTGCACAACTATCTAGACGACGGCTGTAATGATGGTTCGGCACAGAGACCCAGACTGTCATTTAGTGACATTTCCTTGATACAAATTGCTTTTACGCGTTCAAGGGAATACGCTGCCTAGTTTTATACAGGCATATATGAGCTTTTACGCTCAGCAGAAGACAAAACAAACCGCCACGTCAAAGCTGCTCTTCGTACAAAGCTTGAGGCACGTCTCTGCAGTTAATGCGCATGACGGGGGTAGATCTCTGTATTTAATGCTCAAGATTTGGTTCTATTTTCAAAGACTGGGTGATCCATAATTATGGCTAATACGTCAACATCATCACCTCTGCATATTACGCCATCAGGCTATTTTCACTTATAGGAGTACGTTGTACGCTATCTCCTTGAAATACGCCGACCTGGCTATTTTCAACTACAGGAGTACGCCGTATGCTATCTCCTCGGAATACGCCAACTCAGGCTATATTTTGCATTGGTGCGTGATAAGGCTATTTTGTCTAGAATACGCTCAAGACCTCATTTAAGCAAAGATAACCGGCTGTCCTTACGCTGGCTACCTATCCATGCAGCATCAGGCTTCTACGCCTACTTGGCTTCTATGCCAACCTGACAGCTATTCGGCTTCTACGCCTACTTGGCCTCTATGCCAAACTTGACAACTATTTAGCTTCTACGCCATAGTGACAGCCATTGGCTTCTACGCCAAACTTTTCTACGCGAGGGGCAGTTACCTACCTGGCTTGCATGCCGTGATCTTCGCAGCAGTTATACGCGTTACCTCATCATGGGACACACGTCACACACAGATTCAGAAGATCATTTATACGTGTGTGGCAGTTATTATAACCGCCGCATAAAAAGTGCCACACTCTCCACTGCCCGGCTTCTACGCCGACTGGACTGTTATTGTCACTAAAAATCTATAAATAGAGACCTCCGTCCACGGAGGTCCGGGGAAAAAGGGTCGAAAAGTCGAGAAAAGGTCAGAAATTTATTTTTGGGAGAGAAGAATCCAGAGCACAAACAGAGAGTAGTGATCGAAGATTTTGGCATCGAGCATCCACTCCCTCTTACAATACTTGAAGCTTTTCCTTCTTCTACAGCACTTCTTCATCATCGTGTGGTCCAAGGGACAAAGTGATCGACTACAGATCAGACTCCTATAACAATATTTACCCAGATTAAATTTTGTACTTGACATCCTCGTATAGGATTAATTGTACTTCTTGTTTGTAAACCAAAGACAGGGTTTCGTATAAACCTAGTTTTATTTCTTTCGTTTATTATCAAACACCTACTTGATTCATGTACTTCTCTAATAGTTCCTTGAGTATAGTCTTCTGCTATAATATAGGAATCCTTGTTGTTAGGATAATAATTAGGGTAACATTCCTACTAAGAATACAACTAGATATTGACACATCACTAAGTTTAGAATACCTAATGAACCCTAGCAACCCTTACCTATAGATTAATTGACCATTATCGAGAGTTGTATAGACACTACTAGGGTTAATTAGAAATTTGACTATATTGTTTGACCCTAGTATTGAGGAACCAATAGAAATCCAAGGTTAAATATTAGGACTAAACCTAACCTTCATAATGAGATAGTATTGGAGAACTATAAATTTAGATTCATGTCTTGATATTAGCAGAACAGTACCTTAGGAAGTCAAGATGAATGAATATAACACTTCCCTTGATCATACCTCGAACACAGAGATTAGCATCCCACCTTTCCCTTAGAAAACTATGATATTATCAAGAGTCTTTCATTTTAATTTCATATCTTGTTCCTCCAAAACCTTAGCGCTCGCTATTTATGCGACGACTAAAAATTTTTCTTCATCTTTCAATTCGTGCCACCTAACCCTTATGATTATAGGCCAAGTGATTTTCTTTTATGTTAAAGATATATAGTTTGCTAGGATTATAGTTGTAATCTTGAAATTTGAAATTATGTGCTTAGTAGAACTTGATAGTTTGAGTTGTTCTTTTAGATTGTGATTGATGATTATTCTTAGTTTTAAATCACATAATGTATACCCATGTCTCCAAATAGGTTATACCTTCTTCCATCATAATCCAGCGTATTTATATTTTCTGTACTACCTTGACTTATGCCGCTATTATAGCCTAGTTTTGCAAGATTATTCTTTATCGAGCTTGTTCATGACATATGTATTATTGGATGTATGCACTAATACATTGTCTAATCAGAATCAGTGTATTATGGTCTGATCAACCTTAGTATATTTGGTTCGCTCTTCGTATGACTACTTTACGTGGATTGAGATATATAGTCGACTAGTAGACGAATATACTCGCCTCTAGACATATCTGAGCATATCGTATCGGTTACATAACTATACTGATATGAGCATGTGAATAAGAATATACCAAAATAGGATTTTAATCCACAACTGCCTTGACAACTCTCATTTTGAATTCTTTAATCTCCTTGAACCTTGTACTTGTATTCTATCACCTCCACCTTGAATTCTTTATTATTGTTCTCCGTCTTCCCCTATTTCGGAAAGATGAAACCTCGTGCTTGGTATAAGTTTGATACACAGAGAGTACTAGATATACCCCATAGGCCAACCGCATTATTTGGTGACTATCTTTTGTAATTAAGGGCATATCATATGTGATATATTTGGTGTTAAAACTTTGAGGATTGAATAACGCGATTAAGTAATTTGAGAAAGTCTTTATTAAATATATAGCCTTATGCGATAGATGGATAAATTCTAAGTTGGGTAGAATTTGCATTGTCAACTTGAGATGAATTTCCTTTAGATTATGATCAAGTAAGATTAGATTGAGAGATTAAGTCATTTTAAATGTTGAGAATTTTAGAAGAATTATTAAGATGATAAGGATTTAATAAAAATTTATATCTTGATATTGCGGACCAAATGTTTATACTTTAAGCACATGATTTAAAATTTAAAAACTGAAGATTGAATCATCGATTTAAACTTTGAGGATAAATATAGAAATCTAGACTTGAACAATTGGTGAATTGGATTTAAAATTTCACAATTTGAGGCTTTAAATTAAAAGTTAACTTTCGATTGTTGGATCACCTATTCGAAACGTTGAGGACAAAAATTGAGTTTAAAATTTGAAGAGTATAAAATTTCTAAGTTGAAAATAGAAATAATATTTGATTAGAATTATTTTCTAGAGGAGATTATGATAGTTGGAGATTATGATGTAAATTTTGATGTGGGATGTCATATAGATTTGAGTTAGATTTGGATGATTGATTATTTAAAAAAATTGAGAAGATAGTACGATATGTTAAATTTTGATTTAAACAATGGTTAATTTAATTTTGAAGGTGATTGCGATGGATTTGAATAGATTTTAAATTGTTGTAAAGAGATTGCGATTGACTTGCCTTATGTACGAACGTAAAGAATTTAACAAATTATGTCTTATTTTAATTTTGAGAACAAAATTATTTTAAGTTGGTAGATTGTAAACCCCCTCGACCAAAATTAGGCCTACTTGGCTTAGATAGAGAGACTAGGGCTAGTTTGAATCCAATTAGAAATAGAACACTGTGTTTTAGATGATTATACAATAATTATATCATTTAGTACACATTACCATTGCTTCGATAATTGGAGCACTACACTAGCCATTGACTTCCTACAAATTTCATACCCTTATCCTAGACGTGCCAGTCATCTATTCGGACCTTTGTGTAACTTATAATTATGCTCTCTTGTGCTACATTTTAGTCGCACAATATTCGTCGCAGACGTTTATATTTAATTCTAAATAAATTTAACTTTGTATCCTTGTGCGTTCTAATCGAAATTGGAGACACAATCTTGACCCGTTTTGTACAACCCAATTTATGATAATATTCTATCCTGAGTCCCCTATGTCCATGATACTTGTGTCTCACCTAATTTAATCTCATGTACTTCTAATTAATTTTAGAATACCATTTGCATTAATTTTAATTAAATTAATCCAATTTCTATCTTTGTGCAATTTTCCAATTGTTGGGCACTTTTATGCAAAAATGCATTGAGGTGTCCACACCATTGGACACAACACATGAAGAAACCCATTTTGCCTTCATGTAAATTTTCCCCATAATTTTTGGAGTGTGTAGCACTTAACATCATCCCTCATCAATTCCTAGCCATGCATTTCAAACCATGCAATCCTTGCCCTCCAAACATCCCCATGTGAAGCCAAGCCCATCCCAAGGATGTTGACCGGCCCAACACCCTAGGTCAACACCCAACCCTACTTTTCTATATGTATAAATAATTATTTTCCTTACTTTTTCATCATCCACATCACCAAACCCATCACCTATGCAAACCTAAACCTATCTAGCCGAATCCCCATCTCCCCTTCCTGTTCATGTCCGTCAACCTCCCTGTCAACCCCTCGCCGGAGCAGTCGCAGTCGCCTGAGCACCACCCCGTCGACGACTATACCCCGCTGCTCGCCTCCAGTACCACCACCTCCCATCGTCATCGTCCCCGCATCACCATCTCCCCCTTTCTCTTGCTGCCATCGTCCTGACCACGCCGGAGTCGCCTGCGCCGAGCCGACGACATCCCGCGGCCATCTCCATCGCCCTCGACGAACCCGACCACCTGAAGATGACCCGACACCGCTGAACCTCTCCTCCCCATCTCACCATCCCTCGATGACCCGCCGTTCCTCCTCCGTCGCACCACCTCTTCTCCCTGTTCTCTCCATCCCGGCCAGTCCTTCACCGGAGCACTGCCAACACTGAGCCTCGCCTCACCTCACCCGACCTTCGTTCTCCTCCCATCAATGACAACCTGACCACCGCCACCGTCTTCTCTCATCCCCACTGTCACGCCCCGGCCCCGTGAACCGAGGGGCCGCTCGGACGGACCGCCGCCTCCTCGCCCCCGTAGCCAGATTGAGCCGAACGCGAATCACCGCGCCTGTCCCACGGGTGCGAGGAAGGGAATGGCCCGTTTGATTACCGAGATGTGATACCGTGCGAGCCTGAGGTTGCGCCCGCACAAGACTTCATCGTTTAAGTTGTCTTTGACTATCATCGCATCAATCGGATAAGTAGCGAAATGGGACATTGTTGCAATGCAATGCATTTAGCCAACTGAGTATTTCGGGACAATCGAGGGACTTGGGTTCTCTTTGCAAAGGCATTCGTGCCATACATTATGTCCCCTTATACAATAACATCTCAGGGCACAATCGAAACCAGGATTCCGGGTCTTAGGGACTGAGGCACGCCTATCGCTCCCTCGGACAATCCAGTACCTGCAAGCAAGTAAACTGTTGGTGGGTCAGCACTTTTATAAGTACTGGTGAGATAAAACAACTGAACAGAAATAAGCATTCACTAAAACCAACACTAAGTAATCATGTTATAAAACATTACATTACTAGTGATCTATCTAGTTTTACCTATGTTCATTTTATGCTGTTCAATAGCAGAGTCATATTACTTGGTTTATGAAAACAACCTTTGAAAACAGAGTTTCATATTGAATATGCAAGACAAGCCGATATTCTGTTTCAGGATGTGCGCAGCGTATCTCGTGAGACTCGAGGGACAAATGCATAGCTAGACACACATACACATCTTAGGGGCAGTCCATCTATCCAAGCCAGCACAATGATCTAGCTATATGCAGGGCGGTCCCCGAGTATCTTAGGATCGGCAGCTGTTGGACCAGCATACCAATGACTCATTCATCTGATGCTATTGGCAGCTGTGATCCATGGTGGCTAATGACGCATGCAGTTCAACTCTCCACCAATAGCCATTGTTCGACCGATGCGAATGCATGAAACACTATCAAATAAACTCTAGGATGCAGACGAGATGAACCATCAGAATAGTTATCGTTGTTGCGGGGCAATCCGACTTATCACTTGAACACATTCAGGCACAATATGGTTCTCTCGAAGCGTAGATGATAGTGAACATGTTCATGCACTCTTAGACAAGCGTTTCAGGATTCTCATTAAGTAGACTTATCGTTTCAAAGACAACTAGGTGAGTTCGTTCATTAACATGCAAGGCAGGTTCTATCATTCTCTTATGAAAACATTGCAAGCAAAAACTCATATTATTATTAAGGCGTGCAAGAATCAGAGAACGAAGTTCTGTCCACTCACCTGATACATAATGCCGACGCGGAGTGGGGCATTACATACTTACCAACCAACAAAAAGTTTCGTCCTCGAAACTTCAAGGATAAACTTCTAGATATTCCAAGTAGCGATAGTGCCATCCCTCGCCGTACTCAATCTGAAACAATCAAGCAATTCAAGTCTAGTAAACATTTTGCACTTTGAGAATATCTATGGACTTATTGTTTGGAACGCTCTATTGCAATACCATATCAATAATATCTCAGAGTCATAGCAACAGATTTGGGCCAGAAAAGTGAATCCGCTATGATACTATTATGTCACGCCGCGGACCGCCGCTTCCTCGCCCCCATAGCCGGATTGAACCAGACGCGAATCATCGGGCCTCGGCGCACCGGACGCAAATCACCGCGCCTGTCCCATGGGTATGAGAAAGGGAATGGCCCGTGCGATACTACGGGTTCTACCGGGACGTGATGCCGTGCGAGCCTGGGGTTGCGCCCGCACAAGGCTTCATCATTTAAGTTGTGTTTGGCTATCATCGCATCAATCGAGTAAGCAGCGAAATGGGACATTGTTGCAATGCAATGCATTTAGCCAACTGAGTATTTCAGGACAATCGAGGGACTTGGGTTCTCTTTGCAAAGGCATTTGTTCCATACATTATGCCCCCTTATACGATAACATATCGGGGCACAATCGAAACCTGAATTCCGGGTCTGAGGGACTAAGGCACGCCTATCACTCCCTCGGACGATCCAGTACCTGCAAGCAAGTAAACTGTTGTTGGGTCAGCACTTTTATAAGTACTGATAAGATAAAACAACTGAACAGAAATAAGCATTCACTAAAACCAACACTAAGTAATCATATTATAAAATATTATATTACTGGTGATCTTTCTAGTTTTACCAATGTTCATTTCATGCAGTTCAATAGTAGAGTCATATTACTTGGTTTATGAAAACATCCTTTGAAAACAGAGTTTCATATTGAATATGCAAGATAAGCCAATATTCTGTTTCAGGGTGTGCGCAGCGTGTCTCGTGAGACTTGAGGGACAAATGTATAGCTAGACATACATACACATTTTAGGGGTAGTCCATCTATCCAAGCCAACACAATGATCTATCTATATGAGGGCGGTCCCCGAGTATCTCATGATCGGCAGCTGTTGGACCAGCATACCAATGACTCATTCATCTGATGCTATTGGCAGCTGTGACCCATGGTGGCTAATGACGCATGCAGTTCAGCTCTCCAACAATAGCCATTGTCTGACTGATGTGAATGCATGGAAAACTATCAAATAAACTCTAGGATGCAGATGAGACGAACCATCATAATAGTTATCGTTGTTGTGGGGCAATCTGACTTATCACTTGAACACATTCAGGCACAATATGGTTCTCTCAAAGCATAGACGATAGTGAACATGTTCATGCACTCTTAGACAAGCGTTTCAGGATTCTCGTTAAGTAGACTTATCATTTCAAAGACAACTAGGTGAGTTCGTTCATTAACATGCAAGGCAGGTTCTATCATTCTCTTATGAAAATATTGTAAGCAAAAACTCAGGTTATTATTAAGGCGTGCAAGAATCAGAGAACGAACTTTAGCCCACTCACCTGATACATAATGCCGACGCGGAGCGGGGCATTATACCCACAACCTGACCTCTCGCTGGACCCAGATCCCGACCACCACCGCCATTAATACTACTGTAGTCCTCTCATCTTCCCTCCTTCCTCCGGCCATCCACAGCTGGACCAGCAGCCGCAGCCGAGCCTCCTCCCCGAGCGTCGAGCAGTCTCCTCCGCCGTTCACAGTCATCTCCATACCACCACGTAGTCTTCCCCGACCATCTCACCAATCAACTCGACCACCTCCCATCGTCACCGCCGGCCCGACTTTCCTTCATCCCCGCCGGCCTTCCACGAGCAGTCCTCCATTAACCATGACCCATCAGCCTCGCCATCCTCGCCAACCCGATGACGAGCAGTTTGTCGTCCCGCCGTCATTCCTCGACTGAACCGCCTGAGCACCTGCTGCTCACCGCCAGCACCACCATTCCCTGTTCTCTTTCATCTCCGGTGAGCATCCCACAGCCCAGCCTCGCCGGAGCTTCGACTCCGATCATCCCAATTCTTTATCCTTCTCATCATCATCCCCTTCATCATCAACATCATCATCACTATTATCATCTTCATCATCACCATCATCATCACCATCATCCCCATCATCATCACCATTATCATCCTCATCATCATCACCATCATAATCACCATCATAATCACCAATAAACATCATCATCATCATCACCATCACCATCATCATCATCATCATCATCACCATCATCGTATTCATCGTGGACCCGTCACCCTCACCGAAGATGACCTGCAGCAGTCACCCTTGATCATGTGCCCGTGCACGCAAACCCCGAGGTTCGAACATGTCCCTCTCCTTTCATTTTATGCGTGTTTGTGTGAATAACATTAAGGATAGCATATTGGTTCAGTTTATTTAGTTGGTCGATTGCAGACCCGTGTCGGTGAACCCAAGGACTAGTGTGCTCGAACGTGTGTGTGCGTATGCATATAATATTAGTTATTATATATATATAAATATATTTTATAGAGATATGTAATTAAATGTTAAACCTAATTATGACTATATATATATTTATATTGTATGACCCTAGGACACTATAGATTTTCCTGCATAATTGCTTATACCATTGACCCTGAGTATTAGTGATCTATCTGCCTTGTGTACACTGACGTACTAGGAGACATGTGTTAGTTTGACTGTCTGATTTGATACAGCATTGAAGACAGGGCACCCACGTTGTTAGACGCACAATTGACCCTGCTAGATGACCAGTATCACCCCTAGCGTACCCTCTGAGTCCAGTGTAATTATGGTTGTGTATGTGCTAGTGTAATGGCTGATGTTGTATTATATTATATTATATGTATATAGGATATCAGATTGTTCTGTGAGACTTCAGGAGTAGGTTATTGGCACTACGCAGCTTTCTTGCCAGGCAAGTATACATTGCCATTGTACTGTAATTCATATTCCATATGATGCATGTATTTTATTTCTGTCATTTAGTTCATATATTTTAACTGCTATATAAACTACGCGTCCAAGGAATGTTGGGTGCAACGACGGTGTCGTCGTATTCTGTTTTTATTATGTATAAGCATATTGACCTAGTTTATGAGACCACCCCATTATCATGAGGTATTCTTAGGTTTCATTGGTCGTGACACAGCTGTTACACTAGTGTGAGTCTCATGTAGGACACGGACTTGCGTGATGTCACTACCCGATTTTAGAAAATAGGGTATTTTTTATTTTTATTTTGGTAATTGTGTATTGTATATAATTAATTATATTTATAATTAATTAGTGATTGTATTATTTTTATTTGATTATTTTAGGGTTTTGGCTAGCCTGGACCCGTGTCAGACCCTAGTGGACCCATGTCCGACCCAACCCACACCCTTGTGAGACCTATTTTTGGGTTTAAAATATTTATTATATTTTTAATAGGTTAGTTGGAGAGATTAGGAGTTAGTTTGAGTGCTTTTGGAACCCAAAACCCAAAACCCAAGTTAAGGGAGGACATTTTGGTCTTTTGGAGACTATGTAAACCTTATTTCTTGCTTGGGAGACTCGACCACATTCCCCATTCCCAGCCGACCAGTAGCACAGCCCCCCTCCCCCACTCTTCTTCATCACTACTACTTCTTCTTCTTCTTCTTCTTCTTCTTCTTCTCCATTCTCCATTTCTTCTTCTTTCCTTCTCCCAAGTTCAAGTAAGCACTCTATTTCTCCTATTTCTTCTTCTATTCTGTATGGATGTGAACCCTAACCCTATATTTTTCCCCAAACTAGGTGGGTAGAGCCTAGACTTAGTGTGGAGGCTAGATTTGGATGCTTGGAGCTTGAGGGAGATGATTTCAAGTTGATTGGAGACTTTGGCCTTGGGATTCCAACTCCCAAGAGATAAATCCTAACTTTCCTCTTGATAATTACTCTTATGTAGTATAATTAGTGGTTTAGAACCTTCCTAGACCCTAAGGCTACCCGTGGGAGGAAGTTAGAACAAGTTTGGTTGTGTTTGGAGACTTTAACACTAGGTTTTGTGTCAATTTCGGGTGAAATCCAAAATTGGCCCAATTTTGGGTGATGCCCTAGGTTAGACGGACCTAGGTAGACGTTGTCGGGTGTCTTGAGGGTTAGTGCGTGTCTCCGTTCGGACATGTAAAGTCGTATCGCGGAGAAACGGGCGTTTCGGGCGTTTTTGGAGTTTTCGTCATCGCCGATTTTAAGTGCGTGCGCGTTTTCGCCATGGACCTAGAATCGACGAGTTAGCATTTTTTCTAGGATCTAGACATCGTTTAGAACCCGTAGGTAAATTTTGGGTTGATTTCGAGTTGGTTTGGTATGCGTTTCAGGAGATTTTCCGAACCGCACATCGCGTGTTCGTCGAAATGACCAAACGGCCATTTCGACTTGGTTTTCTAGTTTCGGGCTTGTGCGCACGTTGGGTTAGCTTCGGAGAGTGTGTGCTAGGATTCTCGGATTATATTATATATATATATATAGGTGTTTGTGTGCGTAGGGGTGGTTGTGTGCGTGTTGGTGAGTGTTGTGTTGTGTTGTGTTGTGTTTTGTGTATTTGTGTCTATATATATATATATATATATATATATATATGTGTGTGTGTGTGTGTGTGACTATATATGTATATATATTTATATATATATGTGTGTATATACCTATATTTGTGTTTGTGTATGGTAGTGAGTCAAGTCCAGGAACATGTAAGTGAGACAAGTCAAGAAATGCATGAGAGTCCAGACTATAAAGAATGAACTCGGTGTCTTTGAAATACTTGTTTCGACATGTAAACGACTAGGGGTAAGTACGGCTCACCGCGCACTGGGTGCGCGGCTGCTATCATTCCAGATTAGACCAGAGGGAGTGATTCCTGATGATGCCAGATAGGAATGTTTACATGTCTACTCGAGTATTTCCCCGCCCCGACTAATACAAGTGGATCCAAGACCCGACACGCAAATCAAGATGAGTCCAGCCTGAACATGAGTGATGCCTGTAGGTGATGCCAGTAGTGATGCCAGTAGTCATTCCAGAATAGAGGCTAGAAACATGAAATGTACGTGTCGCAAGTAAATGAATCCAGAAATATCAGTCAGTGTCCCGTGTTGTGCCAGAATAATCATATGATACTATACTAGAAGCTGAATCATAATAATCATCAGATAATGAAAACTATCAGAGAATGTACTCGCCTGACGTCCTGAGCAACTGGCGATCCGAACCGGTGTCGCAAGGACCTATGCGAAAAGCAAGGTTAAACAGGATTCTAATGAGTTAAACAGATATAAAATAACTAAAAATAGGCTTCTAGGGTCGTTCTAGGTCAAACGGGTCAAACCGGTGAAATTTGGGTCAAAAAGTCAACTCTTGGTCCAAAAAGTCAACTCTAGGTCAAAACTAGGTCAAAAGTTGACTTTGGCGGTCAACCGAGTCAACTACGGTCAAGTCTGGGTCAAACTAGGGTGCTCCTGAAATTCTAGGTCAAACCGAGATCATTAGGCTAGAAAACTCACAAACTCGCCTCCTTGAGATACCGGGATACCCTCGGTATCCGATACCTCAACCTAGGCTACGCACCCCGCCTATACCCTCTAAAACCTATGCTAGCACGCGTAAATATATACACATAAGCATATAAAAATCACTCCAATACTATTCTTAGGCTATTGCTCAAAAACCACGCTCGAAACCCAATACCTTGGTTATCTTAAGGTATTGAGATACCTCGGTATCTCAAGGTATTGAGATACCGCTCTAAACTCAACCCGACTACCCCTCTAGCTAACTAACTATGCATAAACATATATATCTAGCTATAATCTAGGCTAAAATATAGATATCTAATACATATAGGCATATACCTATATATCTATACCCAATACCTTACCTTATCTTACACATACCTTACGTATACATATATATATATATATATATATATATATATATATATATATCTATATATATATATATATATATATATATATATATCTAGATCTAGATATCTAACTATCTATCTAGCTATGTATCTAAGTATCTATATATATAACTATCTATTATCTAGTATCTACCTATCTAATATACCTATCTATTTATATCTAGATATCCACTACCTATCTATCTATCTAACTATCCATCTATTATCTATCTATGTATCTAACTATCTATCTAACTATCTAGTATCTATATAGTACCTATTTACCTAGATACCTATTTATGAATCTATTTATCTATATATCTAGTTAACCATCTATCCACCAATCTATCAAACTATCTATCTATCTATCTATCCATATATCTAACTACCTAGTTATCTATCTATTTATCTATCTAATCTATTTATGTATCTATCTATTAATTATCTATTTATCAAATCTATAGATACCTATCTATCTATCTAATATATCTATAAACTAGTTATCAATTAATAGCTATCTAACTATCTAACTATCCCTCTACTACCTCCCGGCGAATGCTGCTGCTGCTCTAGCTCGTACTGCCGCTGCTGCATGCTGTTATTGCTGCTGCTGCTGCATATTGCACTTGCTGCTGCTGCTGCAGCTTCACCTTGCTGCTGCTGCTGCAGCACAGTGCAGCAGCATGCTGCTGCTGCTGCTCCAGTTGGTTCCCCCCCCCCTCTAGCTACAAACACACACTCACACACTCCTATATATATATACATATCATCCTATATATATATATATATACACATATAACTATATATATAAACAACTAAATACCTATATATATACACTCTCATCTACACACTCTAACACACACACTAGCACACTCACACACTAATACACACACACACACTCACAACACTATCAACACACACACATAAATATATATACATATCTATATATATATATAAACACCCATATATCTATATATATATATATACACACATATATATCTATATATATATACATATACACTCTCACACACATACATATATATATATATATATATATATATATATATATATATATATATATATCCTCACACACTCTCACACTCACACACACTAACACACACTCTCACAAACACACAACCACACACACAAACACTCATACATATATATATAAATATATATACATATATATATATATATATATATATATATATATATATATATATATATATATATATATAAACTTATTTTTATATACCTATAAACACTCACTCACACTCACACAAGCACTCACTCACACACTCACCTACACACATACACTAGCACTCACTAACACACTCACAAACACATAACCACACATATATATCTATATATACATAAACACACATATAATTATATATAAATATATATATATATATATACACAAACACAACACTACCACAACGATGCACACAACGCCCCACCTACGCACGCCCAACGACCCCGACACTCACTAACGCCTATAAATATATAAAATATAACTCGAAAACTCTAGCACACACTCCCCGATACTAACCCAACGCGCGCACAAGCCCGAAACGAGGAAACCAAGTCGAAATGGCCGTTCGGTCATTTCGACGAACACGTGGTACGCGGCTCGGAAAACCTCCTGAAATGCACACCAAACGAACTCAGAATCGGCCCAAAATTTACCCACGTATCCTAAACGATGTCTAGATCCACGAAAATGCGCTCCCGCGTCGATTTTAGGCCCGTGGCGGAAACGCACACGCACTTAGAATCGGCGACGACGAAAAGTCCTAATTTTGCCCGAAACGCCCGTTTCTCCGCGACGCGACTTCCCGTGTCCGAACGGAGACACGCACTCACCCTCAAGACACCCGACAACGTCTACCTAGGTCCATCTAACCTAGGGCATCACCCAAAATTGGGCCAAATTCGGATTTCACCCCGAAATTGACACAAAACCTAGTGTTAAAGTCTCTAAACCCAACCAAACTAGTTCCAACTTCCTCCCACGGGTAGCCTAAGGGTCTAGGAAGGTTCTAAAATATTAACTACACTATATAAAAATAATTACAAGGGGGAAAATCAGGGTTTACCTCTTGGGAGTTGGAATCCCAAGCCAAAATCTCCAAAATGCTCCAAATCCTCCAATCCAAGCTTCCAAGCTCCCAATCCAAGCTCCAACACAAAATCTAGGCTCTACCCACCTAGGTTAGGGAAGAATGTAGGGTTAGGGTTCACAAATAAAGAAGGAATGGAAGAAAGAAGGAAGAAAATAGGAAGAGGAACTCACTTTGAAGGAGAAGGAAGAAGAAAGAAGAAGTGGAGAAGAAGAAATGAAGAAGAAGAAGAGTGGAATGAAGAGAGGGAAGAAGAGCTGCTGTGTTCCACGGTTTGGGACTGGAATAGGCCGGCCAAGAAATAATAAAGGGGGGTTTACAAGTTGGGAAATTACCAAAATGCCCCTACACACTTGGTTTTGGGTTCCGGGTTCCAAAAAAACTTAAACTAACTCCAAATCTCTCCCACTAACCTTCTAAAAATAAAATAAATATTCTAAGCCCCAAAATAATTCTCACAAGGGTGTGGGCTGGGTCGGACATGGGTCTACTAGGGTCTGACATGGGTCCAGGCTAGCCAAAATCCTAAAACAAACAATAAAAATATAATACAATCAATAATTAATTATAAATACAATTAATTAAAAATAATGCACAATTAACCAAATTAAAAATAAAAAAAATACCCGGCTCTGGAAATGGGGTGGTGACAAGCCTATCCTCCTTAGAAAATTTCGTCCTCGAAATTTAAGGTCAATCACACTCCTCTAGGTCAAACCCCCAACAATCAAAGTCAAGAAATTCTACCTATACAACATACAAGATCAGGGTCCTACTGGTCGTGTTATTACAGTCTCAATCGGGGTCACTACACTATCTACCACAGCACAAAAAAATCTAACAGGTACTAATGAAGCACACCACAGGAATGGAAAAGGACAGGAAGAAGAAACAAGAGACAGACCTGCTAACCCGACATCCGTAGCATCGACCTCCTCGACCGTCAATGCATAAGCCCTGCCCTGCTGGGGTGTATCCCTTTGCTGGTGCGGGGCATGATGCTGTGCCACAGATGGCCTAGCTCCAACTCTCTGATCCTGTGCTCCACCCAATGGAGGTGCAGTGGGGCAATCTCGCATCTGGTGAGCAGCGGATCCACAAAACAAACACACCTTCAGCCTCCTCCTACAAACATCCCAGGTGTGTCCTGCCTTCCTGCAGTAGGCACAAGTGGGCACCCTCTGATCCTGACCCTGTTGCGCTGCCTTCTGCACATAGGGACGCTTAGCAGGTCCCGCACTTCCACTCGCACTGCCTGAATCATCCCTGCCTCTCTTGGACTTGAGCTCCAAGTCATCCTATGCTCTCTGAGCATCTCCTACTATCTGCTCAAAAGTTGCCTCGCGGTCGCTCCTGGTCAAAGACTTGACCGCCATAACCAAGCCCTTGCGAAACTTTCTCGCCTTAGCTGCCTCACTCAAGCCATCCACAAATCTGCCCAGACGGCAGAACTCCGCTGCGTACTCGTCCACCGTCATGCTCCCTTGGACGAGTGCCTCAAACTGGCTCTCCAAAGCACTGAGCGCCACATCTGGGAAAAACTTCTCCTTAAAAAGCCTTTTGAAAGCCTCCCAAGTAAGCCCTGGCGCCGCAATCCTCGTATCTGTGCGATACTATGTCAAGGCGAGGTCGAACATCTGACTGCCCGCTGCCTCTATTTGCATGCTGTCTGGAATCTGCGCCAGCCTGAAGATGCCCTCAATCTACTCTATCCAGTCATCCGCGTACAGGATACCTTCTGTACCACGGAACTCCTTGGGCCGCATCCTCTGAAAGTCGATAATACTGCCCGACCTCGGATGCTGAATCTGATCTGCCTGTGGCTGAACCTGTGCCACCCTATCCACTGCCGTCATGGCCACCTGGTGGGCGTTCTCAATGCCCAGCCTCATCACATCCACCTGGCGGTGCTGCGTGTCCATCATCTCCCTGAAGAACGCAAACAACTGCGCGGCATCTACTGGAGCAGGAAGCGGTGGAGGAACCACCGGAACGACTGGGGTAGTCCTCGGATCGACAGGTGAAGGAGGATCCCCGAAAGAAGCAGATGCTCCCTCAACCGCAGGAGTGGTGAGTGGAGCGGTAGCAGCTGCCTGAATACGAGCTGGACGAGAGGTAGCAGACCTCTCAGTGGCAACTGCTGAAATGGTACGATAAGATCGTGTCTTCGGAGGCATCCTGAACACAGATCAAAAGAAGTCAATACGGTGCAAGATACGATATCATCAAAGAAGGACAGTAATATTTCAAAAGAAGCAATTTCAGAATAATTTAGATTGGAATTGTTCCTAGTCGTGATTGAGTACACTCTCATCCTAGATCCTATATCCTAGAGCAGGCTCGCAGCAGTACAACTAAGTTGTTGTACCACCACGACATCGCACTGTGTGTATATATATATATATATATGTATATGTATGAGTGTGTGTGTGTGTGTGTATATATATATATATATATATATATATATATATATATATATATATATATATATATATATATATGTAGTGTGTATGTAAATATATATATGTGTGTGTTTATGTGTGTGTAAGTATATATGTATTAGTGTGTGTCTATATATATATATATATATAGTTATATATATGTGTGTGCTTGCTAGTGTGTCGAGAGGGGGGGATAGCAGTGAGCAGTGTCGAGGCAGCGTGCAGCAGAGCAGTGCACAGCGTGCTGCTATGCACAGCAGCAGCAGCAGTAGCAATGTTAGCAGGAGCAGCAACAACAGATGTTAGCAGCAGCAGCAGCAGTGTAAGCAGCAGCAACAGCAGCAGCCCTTGCAGCAGCAGCATTCGCAGCAGCAGCAGGTTCGTTTGCGCAGCGCATTGCTAGTAGCTAGGTAGCGAGGGAGAGTGAGGGATAGGTTGATTAATAGATGTATATAGATTGATATATCTAGATAGATAGATAGTTAGATTGGTAGATAGATATATAAGATAGATATATAAATAAATAGATAGATTGATTGATAGGTAGATAGATTAATAGATGGATAGATAGATAGATAGATAGATAGATAGATAGATAGATAGATAGATAGATAGATAGATAGATAGATAATTAGGTAGATAGATATTAGATAGATAGTTAGACAGATAGATACTAGATAGATAGATAAATCTATATGTATAGATACATATATACATATAGCTAGATATATATTATAGCTAGATATATATGTATTTGAGGTAAGGTATATGGGTATATATGTATGTGTGTATGTGTGATGTATATATGTAGATACGTAGGTATATGCATATATGTATTAGATATATATTTTCTAGCCTAGATTATTAACTAGGAATACATCTATCTTCTTAGATAGATAGCTAGAGGGGTTGTTAGAGGGGTATTGGAGGATATCTCAATACCTTGAGATATCAAGGTATCTCAATACCTTGAGATATCCAAGGTATTAAGTTTCGAGCGGGGTTTTTGAGCGTTTACCTAGGAATAGTATTGGAGTGATTTTTATATGTATTGGTATATATATTTACACGTGCTAGCATAGGTTTTAGCGGGTATAGGCGGGGTGCGTAGCCTAGGTCGAGGTATCGGATACCGAAGGTATCTCGGTATCTCGAGGAGGCGAGTTTGAGGGTTTACTAGCTTAATGAGCTAGTTTTGACCTAGAATTTTAGGGGCACCCTAGTTTGACCTAGCTTTGACCATAATTGTCCCCTTGACCATAAAAGTCAACGTTTGACCTAGTTTTGACCTAGAGTTGACTTTTTGGACCCCGTGTTGACTTTTTGACCCGAATTTCACCGGTTTGGCCCGTTCGACCTAGAATAACCCTATAACCTTATTTCTAGTTATTTTATATCAGTTTAAATCCATTGAACCCTATTTAATTATGCTTTTCATAATAGGTTCTTGCGATACCAGTCCGGATCTCGATCCTCATTAGTTGCTCAGGACGTCAGGCGAGTACCTACCTCTGATAGTTTCCATTTCATGATAGCGTTTATATCACCTGTTCTAGAACTGTAATACTTAATTCTGACACATAGTTACACGAGATGGTACTAGTGAATCCCGTCATGAGATGCTATCCCCCTTACCGTGTTCAGCGCGTACTCTATCACGTGTATTTCATCATGTGCTTCGGGTATTGATTCTCATGTGCTATCATGTGCTTCTTGTGCTCTCGCCTTCGTGTGCGTGAGCTATTATCATGTACGTAGCGTGCCGTGGTTGGATCCAAGAGTATCAGTGGGGGAGGGGAGTAGGAGTTGGTTATGTAATCAAAGCCAAACAGTATTCATGTGTATGTCGGTTATGCAACTCACGCATAACGGAGTTATCGTAGTTTATTCATGTACAACCTAAGCCGATCACATAACGAACTTGTGCTTAAGGCACTTAACTAGTATTCATATTTTCTCACATGCAGTTACTTCTCTACTTGTATTGTTCTCCAGTTTATATTGCAGCTACTTTATCTGCTCCATCATATATTTATTTCCTGTGCATCTTGTATACTTTTCTATTGCTCGTCATATACACCTTAGCATGTATTTGGAGTTGCTTTCAGAGTTATGTACTTCGCTCCAGTCCTGACTGGGCATATTTTTTCCAGAGGATCCTGAGGATTATTGCCCGACATTCTACGGGCCGGGCGTCGAGGAGTGCTGTGACCCCGAGACTGAGGAGGAGCCCGTCGAGGAGACACCGTTAGCGCCCTAGTTAGCTAGGTGGGTTTTCCTGTATTGTTCCCAGTTGCTATTTTGGATGATGGTACTTATTATTTTGTTGCCTGTGAGATGTTGTAGACTATAGACTTGGACTGTATATTTTGGATATTGTATTGCTCTCTTTGGTTCTTGTTTCATTGTGATATCATATCGTGCTTTACTCTTCCCCTAGTTATTGTGATTGAGAGTTTATATATATTGCGTGGTTGCCCTCCTTTCGGAGAGGTTATATTGACAGGTTTTGTGAGATATATAGATTGTTGACCTAGAACGGACCTTTACAGCGTTCTACCGCCGATTCTGCGGCGTAGGCTGGACGTACCCAAGACTCATGGTCGATTTTTCGGGTGCGGGTCGTGACACGTGACAGGCTAGCCTCCTGTACGTATGGGACGTGCGATAGGGAATAAATGCTGTTAGAAATTACATGCTAGGAGACTTGGCAGTTATTAGAGGTATTATCGTGTCATGGATATGACATGCTTAGAGCATGGTGTGGGGAAAATAACAAGTAAGACGTTTGGGCTCCTTTGCACTTTTTTTGTGTAACCCGTACGCTCCTCCGGAGATGCGCGGTCATGATGACCACTTTATATTATATATTATCAGGCAGCCTCTACCGTTCAAAAGAAGACATGCTTTTTAGGCCACTGAATCTCCAAGAGAATCATGCCAATCCTATTTTAGCCAGATAGCTAACGTGTTAGAAAGTTGTTCTCAAACTGCATTCACATAGATGGTTAGGCAACCTATTGGATGTTTATTTTACAGTACTTATTAGCATGCTTCTATGTATCTTGTTATGTCCCTCTGAGGACCTGGTCCCTTTCCAGGTGTAGATGTTCATGACTTAGTAGGAGCGCAGATCCGGACTTGCTACTTATCTTTCGAGGAGGTCTTCTCTTCGAGTCTCATTGTTCATTAGTTGATATTATTATTGTGGTTATTTTTATATTCTAGTTTGGTAGTGGATTTGTTTCCACCCAACTATCATTATTTGATACTTCATATTGACATTTAGTTACATAGTTATTGGTTATTTATTCATTTATTTACTTTTGCTGTGGATGAGATTTAGATTGCGTGTGACTTGTTGACAGTATATTACCACTTGTGGATTTGATATTCATCTACTGCGTACGTATGTGTATTGTTTCCATATATTGGAGTTCGTATACATACGGCTGGCATGTTACGTATTCCTAGTCCTACGTATTTTAGGACTGGGGCGTGACAATAATGCCATCGCGGAGTGGGGCATTACACCAGTAGCACAACTCCAATGGGAAAACATAATTTAATGGACCCGTTAGAGTGTACTTAAGCTGTAAAACAAATATAATGGTCTAAAATACATGTCACAGTCTAATTCTAATCTCATCCATATAAAGTAAATACAATTCAAAATGTTAGACTAATAAAAAAGAAATATAGTCCATCAACAAGTTCTAATAAAAAGTGTCTCGGGGAACAACCCGATAATAAGTTAATACAATAATCCAAGAGTCAAGATATATAATAACTGGAAGCAGAAATAACTGAGTATATAACAAAATACTCAGGAGAAATCCTCTAGCACAATCTCGCCCTCTGGTGTCAGTACTGCTCCAGCGTCAGCTCATGTCCCGTATATCTCGGGGTATTCCTCTTCTGCTGTACCTGGAAACATAATCCAGATCCAGGTCATCAGGGGACATAGCAAGGTACAAGAATAACTCAAGCCAAATAAAATACAGTATATAAAAATAGATCTATAGGGCAAGCTATGTAACCGGCTATGTGATATGCAAATAAGAGCATCACTAGTACTCAGGCTGAGACCACTACAAGCTCTGTGTCGGGAGCCGGTAGCAGTAATATCACGTAATGGGCCAAGCTCTGGAATAGAGACTTAAGCACCGCAATAATAAAATATATATGTATGTAATCAGCCTGTAGCCTGTGTGTCTCTTTCCACCCAATGTAATCATACGTCTCATGTCCACGACGTCGAATGTCCATAACACGCAAGATCATGACCTCTAGCTAGTACAACGAGTCATAATAATATCTATGGTATGCAAGTCTTATGTCACGAATCATGTAAGCCTATACAGAATCACCATAAATAACTCAGAAAAGATTTTGTCACATGAATAGTATCAAGTATCCTATGGTATGCGTACTTGGTAAAGCAAGTACGAAAATATATATGATCGTGTTATCAACTCTCTAAGTGACGTTACACGACTCTGCGTACGACGTCGACACCCGAATCTTGTTCGGACATTAAGTAATGTCTCACGGTCCTAGGTTGAACAGGTACATCACAGAAAATAACTCAAGCAAATAATATCAAAGGAACTACTACAAGTTTGGCAAGGTACACTTGCCCGGGTTCTGAACTCCTTCAGTTGCTCCTGTAAAAGTGAAATCTCCAGGTACGCCTCCGGATTCTGAAAAAAATATTATCATCGCTCTCAGAATACATGAAATAGCTATGATTGACTACCCATAAGTCCAATTTGGACACAAGAGTGGCCCACTTCACACCAAAAAATGTGTCAGAGATAAAGTTCTTCAAATTTGTCAAACTTAGTATCTACAAATCTATATCGATGATACGAACCCAACAGAACGTCCAGAACTGGATTTCGATGAACCGATCACGAAATCGTCCGTCAAGTAGATCCGTGGGGCCCTAGAAAATGGGGTTTCGTCAATGTTCTCAGAATCGAACCAAACTTGGGTCATAATACCAGTGTAATGCTACGAATCTGATGGCGTAAGTTTTGTTGCGAAACGACAAGCACACACGAAATTATGACGAGTGTCAGAACAGGACAATTCATGACTTTTCGACGGAAACGTGTTGATTCCGATGTGCACGCACATCCAAATCAACTTTCACAAAATTTCACACGTCCATGTTGGCGATACCCACCTTTCGATATAATTTGCACATGACAAAGTTGCCTTGTTTAGCGGGAAGCACTCCGTTTCAGAAACTTTTGCGTTTAGAAAATCAAGTTTTTGGTCAACTTCAACCGCGAATAAAATACAACATATAATAAATTAAAATAAACTAATTAATGGGATTAAATCTTGGTTATATTGTCTAAATTACTGTTCAAGTAGAATTTAAAAATATTAATTAGGTTAGAAGAAAAATGGCCATGAACATGGGTGTTTGGGATAGTTTTCTGAACTATAAATTGGGTTATTTTTTCCTGTTTTACGTCGCAAATTGCGTCCGACACAGGACACGATACACCAAACTAATTATACAGGGTTCAAAAGGGTCATGTGGTCTTCGAATAGTATTTAACATATCGATATTTGGATAACTGTGCAAAGAGATACAAGGGTGGGAAGTAGCATACCTTACTGCTTTGCTGCTGCTCGAAAATGGGTGACTTGCGGCGGCTACTTTGCGGCGGTGGCGCACGGCGGTCCGGCGGCTGGCGGCGGCAACGAAGGTCTAAAATGGAAGAGAGATTGTGGGTGGTGAGGGTCGTCTTGGCTGTGGATTTTATAGGTTGTCGAGGTGGACGTTACAAGGAGAGGAAGGGAGTAGGTCGGCGGCGGTTTTGGAGGATGGGAAGGAAGGAGTCGGGTGCGTTTCTGATGGTGAAGGGGGACGGGTCGGGTTCTGGGTCTGCGGGTACGGGTCGGGTAGGATTCGGTTCAGTAGGTTTTGTCTAGTTTGGTTCAATTTGGTTCAGTTTGGTTTGGTTTGGTTTGGTTTGGTTTAGTTAAAAAAATAATATTTGCTATAAAAAATTTAGTTTTGGAGCCTAATAAATTCCATAAAAATTGTACTATATCCTATTATTAATTATACACCAAAAAATATAATTTTTGCATAATTTTAATAATTAATTTAATACACAAAAATATAAATTCATAAAAATATTTATTATAATTAACTAAAAAGAATGAAAATTTTCTACAATAATATAAAATTTTAAATTAAATTCTAAAAATTATGGTGTTTACAATCTACCCATCATAAAAGAATTACGTCCTCGCAATTAAGAATCAACTACTATGGAATTTAAAAAATAATTATGGTAACCTATAGGTAGTTCTTAGGTCATACATGCATCTTCGAATATGTGAGGATAACGCTGGCGTATGATATCATCTCGTTCCCAAGTAGATTCGTCGGGGGAGTGATGTTTCCAAGCTACCCGGACCAATCTAATCGTCTGACCCCGTAATATCTTTCCACTAATGTCAAGTAACCCAACTGGCTGCTCTTCATACCTCAAGCTAGGTCCCACTGTAATCTCAGAATGATCGACTACATGACTTGGGTAAATCACGTACCTCCTCAGCTGTGAGACATGGAATACATCATGCACTCCCTCTAGAGATGGGGGTAATGCAAGATGATACGCCACCTCATCAATACGCTCCAAAATATCAAATAGCCTAATGAACCTCGGACTCAGCTTGCCTCTGCTCCCAAATCGAATAGTACCTCGAGTAGGTGAGATCCTCAAGAATATATATTCTTCTTCCTTGAACTCTAAAGGTTGGCGGTGTGTGTCAGCCCAATACTTTTGTCTGTCCTGAGCTGCACGAAGATGACTCTGAATTTGCTTCACCTTCTCAACTGTCTGCATCACTAACTCTGGACTGAGTATCTGACGCTCGCCAACGTCACTCCAACATATCGGTGACCTGCACTTTCTGCCGTACAACTCCTCGAAAGGTGCCATCTGGATGCTCGTCTGATAGCTATTATTATAAGAAAACTCCACTAAGTGCAAATGGTCTTCCCAAGACCCTCCGAAGTCTAACATATACGACCTCAGCATATCCTCCAGGATCTGAATCGTGCGCTCCGACTGACTATCTGTCTGTGGATGGTAAGCAGTACTGAACTTGAGTCGGGTGCCAAGACTCTCCTGCATGCTTCGCCAAAAATAGGATATGAATCTTGAGTCACGACCAAACACAATACTAACCGGTACTCCATGTAACCTTACGATCTGTCGTATATATATGTCGGCTAGAATCTTCGTGGATTGTCCAACTCTGAACGGCAAGAAATATGCCGATTTGGTGAGTCGATCCACAAAAACCCAGACTAATCCTTCCCACTGGGGCTTCTTGGAAATCCTGTAATGAAATCCATAGTGATATGTTTTCACTTCTATTCGGGTATGGGAAGCGGCTGTAACATACCAGCGGTTCTCTGATGCTCGGCCTTAACTTGCTGACAGACCAAATATTTTGCCATAAATCGTGCATTCTCTCTCTTCATCCCATGCCATCAATATTGTCTCAAATCTCGGTACATCTTCGTACCTCTCGGATGAATAGAGTACATAGAGTTATGTGCTTCAAACATCAACTCATGTCTCAACTCCCAATTCAGAACATATAGGCGATTTTCACATCTTAACGTCCCGTCCTCATGGATTCGAAGTCCCGTCTGCATGCTGGCTTCCGTCTTCTCTTTAAGTCTCCGAAACCTAGCATCTGTGTGTAATGCCGCCTTAATCCTCTCCACTAGTGATGACTTAACTTCAAGATTCGCCAACAGCCCACTCTGCCTTGGCAAAATAACCTCTATTCCAAGCTCCTGTAGATCCTCTAATAGCTGGGGCTGCATCGTAAAAAAATAAGTTGTGGGCTTTCTGCTGAGTGCGTCTGCTACAACATTCGCTTTGCCCGGATGGTACTGCAAATTTATATTAAAATTAACCATCAACTCTAACCAACGTCTCTTTCTTATATTGAGCTCTTTTTGAGTATAGACATATTTCAGACTTTTGTGATCAGTAAAGATTTCCACCTTTTCTCCATAAAGATAGTGCCTTCATATCTTTAATACAAATATTACTGCAGCTTGCTCAAGATCGTGCGTCGGGTAGTTCTTCTCATAAACCTTTAGCTGTCTCGATGCTTAAGCGATAACTTTGCCATGTTGCATTAAAACACATCATAGTCCACTGCCTAAAGCATCACTATAAACGACGAAGCCTCCCGATCTTGAAGGAAGAGTCAAGACCGGTGCTGTCGTCAATTGCCTCTTCAACTCCTCAAAGGCCTTATAAAAATCTTCCGTCCATGCAAACTCCTGGTCCTTATATGTCAACCGCATCATACGCTCTGCAATCCTTGAGAAATTCTCTACAAACCTTCGATAGTATCCAGTAAGTCCGAGAATTTTTTTTACTTTCGCAACTAATGTAGGTGTAGGTCAAGTTTCTATTGCAGTAAACTCCTTCGGATCAACTGAAAGTCCTTCTTCCGAGATAATATGTCCCAGAAAAGGCACCATATCCATACAAAACTCACATTTACTGAGTTTGGCGTACAACTTCTTCTGCCTCAGGGCCTCTATCATGATTCTGAGATGCTCCCCGTGCTCTTCGTGGCTCTTGGAATATATCAATATGTCATCAATAAACACCACCACGAACTTGTCCATGTACTGATAAAAAACTCTGTTCATCAAACTCATGAACACAGCTGGTGCGTTAGTTAAACCAACCAATATAACTAAGAACTCATAGTGTCCATACTTGGTCCTGAAGGCTGTCTTCGGTATATCCTCTTTTTGCACTCTAATCTGATGATAACCGAATCTAAGATCGATCTTTGAGAATACACTAGCACCACTCAACTGATCGAATAGATCGTCAATGCGTGACAAGGGATACAGTTCTTGTTGGTTACTTCGTTTATTGTCCTGTAATTAATACACAAGCGTACCGTCTCATCCTTCTTCGGCACAAATAGTATGGGGTGCTCCCCATGGTGAAACACTGGGCCGAATAAAACCCGTCTCCAGAAGATCATCAACTTGCTATTTCAATTCCACCAACTCCTTAGGTGCTAGCCGGTACACTGATGAAGTGGTAGGCTCCGCTCCTGGAGTCAAGTCTATTGTGAATTCTATTTTTCGATCAGGTGATAACCCTGGAAGATCATCGAAAAATACATCCACAAACTCAAATACAATATTTGGGTACTCAGACTCCTCTTCTGCAGAGAGTACCCTAAGTGTAGGCTGAACACCTTGCTCTTTGGCTCCCAGAGGAAACTCAAACTCCGGATGTCCAGGCGGTCTAAATATAACTCGTCCAAGCCGGCAATCTAGAGTCGTATGGTACTGACTCATCCAGTCCATACCAATTACAACATCATAATCTGGCATGAAAAAGATCAAGAATTGAGCTCGCATATCTCTCCCACAGACTACTACCGAACAAGATCTACAAATATCACTAACTCGGATAATTCTGCCTCCCGTAAAAAATTTCTTAGTCTTCGGAAGAGGTGCAGTAGCTACTCTATGCGTGGCTACGAAGCTAGCAGCTATAAATAAATACGATACTCCAGAATCGAATAAAGCTACAGCAGGTAATGAAGCTACTAATATAGTACATGCTATGACCTCTCATGCAGTAGCTTCCTCTTTAATAGCCAATGCAAATGCCTGTACTCGTCCCTGAGCTGGTCCTCTCTGCTGCCGAGCCTGCTGGAATAGTGCTGCCTGTGGTGCCAAAGGTGGCCTCGGCTGATACCCTTCTGGAGCTGATGGTCTGACTCCTCCAACTCCCGTCTGTGGTGCTCCCAATGCTGGATAAGCTGGCCTAGGTGGCTGCTGGGCTGGTCTCGGTGCTGGTAAAGCTGGTCGGTCTACCATCATTGCTCCCTCTCGACGCTCAGGGCAGTCCTTGGCTGGATGTTGGTTGGATCCGTAAATCAAGCATAGTCCCAACTTGCTTCTGCACTACCTCTCAATATGGCCTGCCTTGCCACAGTAGTGACAAGTAGGAAGGGATGTGACTCTTGGTGCTGCTCTCTGTGGTGGATTCCTCTGGGGTCGCTTTGTAGACTCCCCTTATGGTGTTATGGCTGGTGCTGATTGAACGGTCATTTTAGGATGGACTCTCTCCTGGTGACGCACTCCATGCGTCGTGCTGCAGAAAGGACATCCGTGTATGAAGTAGGTATAACGGATCCGATCAATCTCTGTAGCTCAAAGCTAAGTCCGTCGAAGAACTTCTCCGCCTTGTCCTCTTCTGTCGGAATCAGAGTAGGGGCGAAGCAACCCAAACGGATGAACTCTGTATTGTACTCTTCTACCGTTATGTTGCCTTGAATGAGGCGGTTAAACTTATCTCTAAGTTTTACTATAGCAATGGCTGGAATATACATCTCCTGTAAGAGTCTAGAGAACTCCTCCCAAGTGACTCGGTCCGGTCTGAGCCGTCTCTCCTCAGATAGCCACCAATGTTGTGTATTGCTCGTTAACTGCATCCTGACGGCAGTTATCCACCGCTCCCTCGGAAGCTCAACTGCTTCCAATTGGTGTTGAGTGTTTGTGAGACACTCATGAACTTCAGTGGGCTCCTCCTTGCCAAAAAATATACGGGGCTTCAGCTGGCAAAAATCAGTGATAGATCCCGTCGATGGTCGCCTATCTGGTGGGTTCGCCTGCTCCAGTACGGTTACTAGGCTGTTCCTCAAGTTCTGTGCCTCGTGACGCTGAGCCTTTTGATGAACCTGCTGTTGAGCTTGCATTATTGCGTAGAATATTTAGAATATCTGTTCTCCGTCCATAGCCTGTCCTGGAGGAAAAATGGGCATTGGTGGAGTAAACTGTGGCGGTGGTGGAATATCGTCTCGCCAGAACCTTGAGGCGTGCCGATCTGCTTGATTGCTTTATTGAGCGGATGGATCTCCATCCAATGGTATCACTCTATCGTCATAGGTGACCACAGCACCTTGTGGTGTACCTACGAAAGTCTCGTCGCCAGCTCGTGGGTCCATTACTCTGCATATAAAGTAAACTATGAGAATTGTACAGAGGAATCAAGATAGGATGCAAGTCAAGAATTATTTTAAAGTCGATATAGAGGTCAAGAACAGATCAACAAGTGGATGAGATCATATAATTTATCCTATCCTAATTGCAGGTTTGCTCGGTTCCTTAGTTGAAACCGAAGCAATATAGTCGTAGACCTGCATGGGCCACCACAAAAATTATGTCATGCCCCAGTCCCAAACTACCGAGGGACTAGCCACGTGGCAATGGCCAGCAACACAACTCCAATGGTCAACCGCAATTTAATGGGCCCGTTAGAATGTACTTAAGCTGTAAAACAAATACAATGGTCTAAGATACATGTCACAGTCTAATTCTAATCTCATCTACAGAAAGTAAACACAATTCAAAATGTTAGACTAATCAAAAAGAAATATAGTCCATCAACAAGTTTCAATAAAAAGTATCTCGGGGAACAACCCGATAATAAGTTAATACAATAATCCAAGAGTCAAGATATATAATAAATGGAAGCAGAAATAACTGAGTATATAACAAAATACTCAGGAGAAATCCTCTAGCACAACCTCATCCTCTGGTGCCAGTACTGCTCCAACGCCAGCTCATGTCTCGTATATCTCGGGGTATTCCTCTTCTGCTGTACCTAGGGATATAATCCGGATCCAGGTCCTTATGGGACATAGCAAGGTACAAGAATAACTTAAGCCAAATAAAATACAGTATATAAAAATAGATCTACAGGGCAAGTACTGGCACCAGAGGTACAACAGAAGAGGTATCTCCATGCGACGCGGACTAGGGGGATAGTCTGACCTTGCAATACCTTCTCGCTCCTGTCCAGGATCTCAACGGGCTCCTCTTGGTAGGATAAACTCGGGCCGACTGTGATCTCGGAATGGTCAAGTACATAACTCGGATCCGGTATGTACCTCCTCAGCTGAGATATATGGAAAATGTCATAGACTCCTTCCAAAGTCTGCGACAAGGCTAATCTGTAAGAAACCTCTCCGACGCGTTCTAACACGTCGAATGGTCCGATGTACCTCAGACTCAGCTTTTTTCTGCCTCCAAATCTGATAGTCCCTCGAGTAGGTGAGATCTTTAGAAACACGTGATCTCCAACCTGGAACTCTAGGGGTCGTCGATGCGCATTCGCCCAGTGCTTCTACCTGTCCTGTGCTGCTCGTAGATGCCCTTGGATCTTCTTCACCTTCTCTACTGTACGAACAACTAACTCTGGTCCGAGAATCTGTCTCTCGTCTATATCACTCCAGCATACGGGGGAATGATATTTCCTTCCATACAATGCTTCATAGGGAGCTGTCACTACCCCATTTCCAGAGCCGGGTTTTTTTTTTTAATTTGGTTAATTGTGTATTATTTATAATTAATTTTATTTATATTTAATTAGTGATTGTATTATTATTTTTATTGATTATTTTAGGGTTTTGGCTAGCCTGGACCCATGTCAGACCATAGTGGGCCCATGTCCGACCCAACCAACACCCTTGTGAGACTTATTTTTGGGTTTAGAATATTTATTATATTTTTAGTGGGTTAGTTGGAGAGATTGGGAGTTAGTTTGAGTGCTTTTGGAACCCGAAATCCAAACCCAAGTGAGAGGAGGGCATTTTGGTCTTTTGGACTTATTGTAAACCCCTTTATTATGCTATGGCCGATCAAACCAGCCCCCATTCCCAGCCGACCAGTGCATAGCATCCCCCCACTCTTCTTCTTCACTACTACTTCTTCTTCTTCTCCATTCTCCATTCTCCATTCTCCATTTCTTCTTCTTTTCTTCTCCCAAGTTCAAGTAAGTGCTCTATTCCACCTCTTTCTTCTTCTATTCTCTATGGATATGAACCCTAATCCTACATTTTTCCCAACCTAGGTGTTTAGAGCCTAGGCTTAGTGTGGAGGCTAGATTTGGAGGCTTGGAGCTTGAGGGAGGTGATTTCAAGTGGATTGGAGACTTTGGCCTCGGGATTCCAACTCCCAAGAGGTAAACCCTAACTTTCTACTTACTAATTGCTCTAATATAGTGTAATTAGTGGTTTAGAACCTTTCTAGACCCTAAGGCTACCCGTGGAAGGAAGTTGGAACTAGTTTGGTTGTGTTTGGAGACTTTAACACTAGATTTTGTGTCAATTTCGGGTGGAATCCGAAATTGGCCCAATTTTGGGTGATGCCCTAGGTTAGACGGACCTAGATAGATATTGTCGGGTGTCTAGAGAGTTAGTGCGTGTCTCCGTTCAGACACGTGAAGTCGTGTCGCGGAGAAACGGACATTTTGGGAGTTTTGGGGGTTTTCGTCGTCGCCGGCTCTATGTGCGTGCGCATTTTTGTCACGGATCTAGAATCGATGGGATAGCATTTTTTTTAGGATCTAGACATCGTTTAGAACATGTGGGTAACTTTTGGGCCGATTTCGAGTTGGTTTGGTGTGCGTTTTAAGAGGTTTTCCGAACCGCACACCGCCTGTTCGTCGAAATGACCGAACGGCCATTTCGACTTGGTTTCTTAGTTTCGGGCTTGTGCGTACGTTGGGTTAGCTTCGGGGAGTGTGTGCTAGAATTCTCAGGTTATATTTTATATATATATAGGTGTTTGGGTGCGTAGGGGTCGTTCGGTGTGCGTTGGTGGGGCGTTGTACGTTGTGTTGTGTGTGTTGTATTTATAGGTATATATATGTGTATATATATAAATGTGTATGTGTTTATATATATATATATATATATATATATATATATATATATATATATATATATATATATATATATATGTTTATGTGTGTGTAGTTGTGTGTGTGTTAGTGTGTGTGAGAGTGTGTGTGTGTATGGTTATATATATATATATATATATATATATATATATATATATATATATATATATATATATATATATATATATATATATATATATATATATATATGTGTGTGTGTGTGTGTGTGTGTATGTGTGTTTATATATATAAATATATGTGTGTTTGTATATCTATATGAGTGTGTGTGTCTTTATATATATGCTTGTGTATATGTATATCAATATGTGAGTGAGTGTATATATATATATATATATATATATATATATATATATATATATATATATATATATATATATATATATATATATATATATGTTAGTGTGTGTGTATATATATATAGAGTTGTATGTATATATACATATATGTATGTTTATATATATATATATAGATATAGGTGTGTGCGTGTTCGTGTGTGCGTGGTGGCCTGTGCAGCGGGAAGCGGGCAGTGGGCAGTGCATGCTGTAGCGCACTGCACAGCAGCAGCAGCAGCAATGTCAGCAGCAGCAGCTTCAGCAGCAAGCGCAGCAGCCGCGTTTGCGTGCAGGGTGCAGCGAGGTAGCTATTAGCGAGGGAGAGAGAGTGATATATGTATATAAATTGATAAATAGTTAGATAGATAGATATCTAGATAAGATAGATATCTAAATAAATAGATAGATAGATAGATAGATATGTAGATTGATAGATAGATAGATAACTAGATAGATAGTTAAATAGATAGATAGTTAGATAGATTGAATAGATAGATAGATCTATAGATAGTTAGATAGATCTATAGATAGTTAGATAGATAGATAACTCGATAGATAAATAGTTAGATAGATGGATAACTAGATAGTTAGATAGATAGATAACTAGATAGATAGATAAATAGTTAGATAGATAGATAACTAGATAGATAGATAGATAGGTAATTAGATATCTATATCTATATGTATATGTATAGATATATATACATATAGCTAGATAGATGCATATATATAGCTATGTATATATATATATATATATATATATGTGAGTTTGGGTATATATATATAGGTATATGTGTGTATGTGTGAATAGATATATATATAGATACGTAGGTATGTATATATATATATATATATATATAGGTTAGGTATATATTTTCTAGCCTAGATTATTAACTAGGAGTATATCTATATGCTTAAATAGTTAGCTAGAGGGGTAGTTAGTGAGGTATTGGGCGATATCTCAATACCTTGAGATATCAAGGTATCTCAATACCTTGAGATATCAAGGTATCTCAATACCTTGAGATATCCAAGGTATTGAGTTTCGAGCAGAATTTTTGATCTATTGCCTAGGTTTGAGTTTAGAGATAGATTTTTATGTATATGTGTATATATTTACGCGTGCTAGCGTAGGTTTTAGCGGGTTTAGACGGGGCGTATAGCGTAGGGTGAGGTATCGGATACCGAGGGTATCCCGGTATCTCAAGGAGGCGAGTTTAAGGGTTTATTAGCTTAATGACCTAGTTTTGGCTTAGAATTTTAGGGGCACCATAGTTTGACCTAGAGTTGACCGTAGTTGACTCGGTTGAACGCCAAAGTCAACTTTTGACCTAGATTTGACATAGAGTTAACTTTTTAGACCCCGAGTTGACTTTTTGATCCAGATTTCACCGGTTTGACCCGTTTGACCTAGAACAACCCTAGAAGCCTATTTTTAGTTATTTTATATCTGTTTAACTCATTAGAAACCTGTTTAACCTTACTTTTCGCAATAGGTCCTTGCGACACCAGTTCGGATCGTCAGTTGCTCAAGACGTCAGGCGAGTACATTCTCTGATAGTTTCCATTATCTGATGATTATTATGATTCAGCTTCTAGTATAGTATCATCTAATTTTATGGCATGACACGGACTGGTATTTCTGGATTCATTTACTTGCAACACGTACATTTCATGTTTTTGGCCTCTATTCTGGAATCACCTATTGGCATCACCTACAGGCATCACTACAGGCATCACTCATGTTTCAGGCTGGACTCATACTTGATTTACGTATCGGGTCTTGGATTCACTTGTACTAGTCGGAGCGGGGAAATACTCGAGTAGACATGTAAACATTCCTATCTGGAATCATCAGGAATCACCCCCTCTGGTCTAATCTGGAATGATAGCAGCCGCGCACCCAGTGCGCGGTGAGCCGTACTTACCCCTAGCCGTTTATATATCGAAATAAGTATTTCAATGACACCGAGTTCATTCTTTATAGTCTAGACTCTCTTGCATTTCTTGCTGGTCTCACTTATAGTTTCTGGACTTGACTCTTTACATGTATTTCATGCTGGACTCACTACACGTTCATGTGCACAGACTTACTCTTAGTTTAGATTTCTTGTATCTTGCAGTCATTACTATCTTGCTTCTGATATTCATGCATCTTTACCTTTATGCACCAGTGATATGTATATTTCTTGTTTCATACTTTATTTCCTACACCTTGCTACTTGCTACAACTGTTTTATAGTTTTTATCATTTAACTGGAACTGCTGTTAGAGGTGTACTTGCTCCAGTCCTGACTGGACATATTTTTCCAGAGTATCCGGAGGATTGGTGTCCGACATTTTATGGACCTGAGCCTGTCGATGGTGCAGACAGGGACCCTCTAGTTTAGGAGTGATTTTCGGGTTGGTAGCCGGGATCACTAGGACCTTGTTATTATTTTTATTAGCTTTTGGTACCGGATTTGTCTCCGATTTTAGATTGAGACATTGTATTGTATAAGATTTGGATATTGTTGTATTATTATTTGATGTTGTGGTTATTTTAGTAGCAGTTGTTTAGACTTTATAGTTGTTAGCCTTCTGTGTTATCTTATCGTGCTTAGATTCGTGATTGAGTACTTGTGATTATCATTATGATATTGCTCCTCCATTTGGAGTTGAGATCTTGACAGGTTTATATGTTGATTGCGTGAGATTGTTAGCTAGATAGTTGACCTAGACAGCGTTCTACCGCCTATGCTGCGGCGAAGGCTGGACGTACCAACGACTCATGCTCGATTTTCTGGGTGCGGGTCGTGACATGAGCCATCTGGATGCTCGCCTGATAGCTATTATTGTAGAAAAATTCGACCAAGTGCAAATGGTCCTCCCATGATCCTCCGAAATCTAGCATGCACGCTCTTAACATATCTTCCAAGGTCTGAATGGTGCGCTCTGACTGGCCATCTGTCTATGGGTGATACGATGTACTAAACTTTAGGCGGGTACCGAGACTCTCTTGCATACTCCGCCAAAAGTAAGATGTAAACCTCATATCCCTGTCAGACATGATGCTAACTGGCACTCCATGTAGGCGCACAATCTTCCTCATGTATATATCTGCTAAGACCTCCATTGATTGCCCAACTCTGAAGGATAAAAAGTGTGCGGATTTGGTGAGTCTATCCACAATTACCCATACTGTATTGCGACCACTTGGACTCCTCGGAAAGCCCGTAACAAAGTCCATGGTGATATGCTCCCATTTCTACTCCGGTATAGGGAGCGGTTGAAGCAATCCTGCAGATCTCTGATGCTCAGCCTTGACTTGCTGACACACCAGGCACTTGGCCACAAAGCGTGCTATCTCTCTCTTCATTCCATGCCACCAGTAGTACTGTCTCAGGTCTCTGTACATCTTCGTGCCTCCTGGATGAATAGAGTAGGTCGAACTGTGTGCCTCTGACATCAACTCCTGACGAAGTTCTCTATTTGGAACATAGAGACGATCTCCACATCTCAAGGTTCCGTATTCATGTATACGCAGTCCTGTCTGTATTCCAGCCTCTGTCCTCTGTCTAAGCCTCTGAAATCTGGCATCTGGCGGCAAAGCAGCATTGATCCTCTCCACTAATGTTGATTGCAACTGAAAACTCGACAATTGTCCGTCTATTCCGGGCATAACAACCTCTATGCCCATCTGCTCTAGATCTCTCAATAGATGTTGTTGAGTAGTCAAGAAGAATGCCATGGGTCTTCTGCTCAACGCGTCAGCTACTACGTTGGCCTTTCCTGGGTGGTACTGTAGCTCAATCTCGAAGTCTGTCATCACCTCGAGCCAACGTCTTTGTCTCTAATTAAGGTCCTTCTGGGTATAGACGTACTTCAGGCTCTTATGATCAGTAAATATCTCCACTCTTTCTCCATATAGGTAGTGCCTCTAAAGCTTCAAAGCAAAGATCACTGCTGCAAGCTCCAAGTCATGGGTGGGATAGTTCTTCTCATGGGTTCTCAACTGTCTAGAAGCATAGGCTACAACCTTTCCATACTGCATCAAGACACATCCTAATCCTTTCCCGGATGCATCGCTATAGATCACGAATCCTCCGGGTCCAGAAGGTATCGTCAAGATGGGTGCTATAGTCAGGCGCTTCTTCAGCTCGTCGAATGCCTTCTGACACTCCTCTGTCCAAGTGAACTCCTGCTCCTTACGGGTCAAGCGGGTCATCGGTTCTGCAATCTTCGCGAAGTTCTCCATGAATCTCCGATAATATCCGACAAGTCCTAGGAAACTCCTCACTTCTAAGACATTGGTAGGGGTTGGCCATGTCTCTACTGATGAAATCTTTGCCGGATCTACTGAAATGCCATCTCCTGAGATAACGTGTCCAAGGAAAGCGACACGATCTAAAAGAAACTCGCACTTGCTCAACTTGGCATAAAGCCTCTCTCTCCTCAGCGTCTCTAACACTAGTCTCAAGTGCTTCTCGTGCTCCTCGTGGCTCTTCGAATACACCAAGATATCATCGATGAAGACTACCACGAACCGGTCTAAGTATTGGTGGAATACTCGGTTCATCAAGTTCATAAAAACAGCCGGTGTATTCGTCAGTCCAAAAGGCATCACTAAGAACTCGTAGTGACCATAACGAGTCCTGAATGCTATCTTTTGAATGTCTTCTCTTCGTACCTTCACTTGATGATAACCCGATCTCAAGTCGATCTTTGTGAACACTACTGCTCCTGTCAATTGGTCGAATAAATCGTCAATCCGCGGCAGGGGGTACTTGTTATTGATAGTCAAAGCATTAAGGGCTATGTAATCAATGCACATGTGTACTGTTCCATCCTTCTTAGGTACAAACAACACTGATGCTCCCTAGGGTGATTCACTAGGATTAATAAATTCCTTGCTCTGCAACTCCTCCAATTGTAGCTTCAGCTCATCTAACTCCTTCTTCGCCAATCGGTATACATTAGAAGATACCGGTACTGCTCCGGGTACTAGCTCAATGGTGAACTCTACGTCTCTATCTAGCGGTAAGCCTGGCAATTCTTCAGAAAACACATCCTCGAATTATGCAACTATTGGTGGGGGTACCATCTCCATAGCCATGTAGGCTCCAGCTATCTGTCCTACTCTTTGTTCGACGGTCCCTCGCATGTACTCGAACTCCGGTTGATCTAGCGGTCTAAAAGTGATGCTACCCTTCCGACAATTCAGTATAGCATTATACTGGCTTAACCAGTCCATGCCTAGCACAACATCAAAGTATGGCATGGGTAATACCAAGAATCGCGCTCTCATCTCTCTACCACATACGACTACCGAACACGTTCTGATAGTGCTGGTAACCGGTACGATGCCTCCTCCGGTAAGAATCTTCCAACTCTTAGGTAAGGGGGAGGTAGCTACTCTATGCATTGCTACAAATCTACTAGATATGAACGATAAAGTAGCTCTAGAATCAAACAATGCAGTTGCAGGTAATAATGCAACTAAAATGGTACCTATAATCGCTTTCCCTCATGTTTCCTCCTCAGTAGCTGCTAGTGCAAAGGCATGTCCGTGCCTCTGTTCTCCGGTCTGCTGTCAGGCTCGATCAAACGGTGCCTGCTGTGGGGCCAAGGGTGGTCCCCTCTGAAATCCTCCAGGTGCTGGTAGACGCTGTCCTCCTGGCGGAGGTAGCATCCTCGGAACTGGTGCTGCTGGCCTCTATCCGGTCTGCGGTGCTATGTCTCTGCGCTATGGGCAGTCTCGGGCATGGTGTTGGTTTGACCCGCAAATCATGCATACTGATAGTCTCTTTCGGCAGTCCCTCTGGAAATGTCCTCACTTACCACAGTAGTGGCATGTCGAAAGCTCCCTCTGCTGGTATGGGGTGCTATCCTCTGTTGTGTCTGTACCTCAGTGTCACGCCCCAGTCCCAAAATACCGAGGGACCGGACGCGTGGCAATGGCCAGCAGCACACACCGATGGACAAATCCAATTTAATGGATCCATCGGGGCATGCTTAAGCTGTAATATAAGAATAAGTAGGTCCAATGATACAAACCACAGTCTATACTAATCTCATCCAAAACAGATAATCATAGATCAAGTGCCAGAATAAATACAAAGGAAATAACTAACAATCTCAATAACAGTGTCTCGGAGAACAATCCGAGAACAAGTCTGATACAACAATGCAATCGACTGAAAATAAAGAAACTGGAAATAGAAATAAATGAGTATCACCAGACAATACTCAGAAGAAGTCCTCTAGTGTGATCTCGTCCTCGAAGGTCGGTACAGCTCCTGTATCAGCTCCTGAATCTGCTCCTGCTGCGGTCCCGTATACCTCGGGATAGATCTCGTCTGTAAATCCTGGGGACATAATCCGGATCCAGGTCCTCAGGGGACATAGCAAGGTACAAGAAAGCTCATGCCAAAATAAATGCAGTGCAACAAATAATAAAATAAATATGATAAGTATGTAATCATCTGTGTGAAATGCAAAAGAGAGAACATCAAAAGTACTCAGGTTGAAACAACTACAAGCTCTGTGTAGGGGAGCCGGTAGCAGTGATATCATGAGGTGGTCTAGCTCAGCGGGAGACTGAGTAGCCGGCATAATATAGTCAACCTGTAGCCTGCGGGTATCTCCAGCAATAGATGGAACAATAAGGGAATACTAAAATAACCAGCTAAGTGATATGCAAGATGAGAGCAGCACTAGAACTCAGGCTGAAGCATACTACAAGCTCTGTGTAGGGGAGCCGGTAGCAGCAGTAATAATGAGTAATGGGCCAAGCTCGGGCTTCAGAGTCTTGTGTCTCACGATAATATGGGTGTATATATATATGATCAGCCTGTAGTCTGTGTGTCTCTCCCCACCCAATGTAATCACACGTCTCATGTCCATGATGCCTTATGTCCATGTTACGCATGATCGTATCTAATGCAGAAGTCATAGAGTATCTAGGAATATAATGTCAATGCCATAAAGTCTGTATCCTATACAGAATCACCATGAATATCTCAGGAAGATCCTGTCTCATGAATAGTGTCAAGTGTCCTGGGTTATAGTGTACTTGGTAAGACAAGTACGAGAATGTAAAGGGGTCACGAATGTCCATCTCTAGGTGACAATACACAACACCGCGTACGGTGTTGGCACCCGACTGATAATCGGACGCTAAGTACGTCACACGGTCCTAGGTCAAACATGCACAGCAATATAATGAATCAAGGAAATGCAACAAGAATTGTAAAGTTGGCAAGGTATACTTGCCCACTGATGCATAACTAAGTCAAGGAAATAAGTAGCAAAGACTGCAGGATTTGGCAAGGTACACTTGCCTGGGGTCCTGGCTCCAACTGTAGCTCTGGTCTCAGTGTGATCTGTAGGTAATACTCCGGTTGCTGAAATAAACATCACCATTAGATTCAGAAAATACCAAATAGCTAAAAACGCCTGTCCTTGAGTCCAATTTGGACACAAGGGCAAAAATGACATTTCTGGGCCAAAGCGGGGTCCACATGTGGGCCGCTTTGCACCAAAAAGTGCGTCAGGGTCAAAGGTCTCCAAATTCGCCAAACTTAGTGTCAACAGGTCAGGAACGATGATACGAACCCAACGGAACTTCCAGAATTGGATTCCGATGAGCCGATCACAAAATCGTCCGTCAAGTGGAGCCTGTGGGGCCCACGATACACGATTTTGTCAACGTTCTCAGAATTGAACCAAAATTGGGACACAGGACCAGCGTATTGCTACGAGTCCGATGGCGCAAGTTTCGTCTCGATCCGACGTGTGTACACAAAGTTATAGCGTGTTCCAGAAAGGACGGATACGGGGTGTCGTCGGCGGATACGCGTTGATTCCGGGGTGCACGCACCTCTGAATCGACTTCTGCGAAATCTCACACGACCGTATCAACGTTGCGCACGGTTCGGTAAAGACCGCGCGCGACCAAGTCGTCCCGATTGGCGGGGCGGACTCAGTTCCGGGGTAAAACAGGGCGTTATTTTTCTTGTTTTTGGATCGCGGCTCGCGATCACCACAGGACGCGATGCACCGAGCGGGTTACACGGACACCGAGAGGGTCATACAGGCTTCGTAACGCAATTGACGGATTCAAAAATGGATAACCGAGGAGGGAGAAACGAGTACCTGAACAGGGCTCCGTGAAGACTGATTTCCGGTGTCCGAGTCGTATCCGAGTCCTGCTTCTTGTCCCGCTGTACTGTTTTGTGTCCGCTGCGTTCTAGGGTTTAGGGTTTGGGCACGTTGCCGGAGCTCGTCGGAGGGTGGCACGGCTGGGCGGAGCTCAGGGAGAGGCGAGCAGAGGAGACGATCGGGAGGAGTCGAGCTGCTGGGCGGAGGAGTCTCGTCGAGCGGCGGGGAGCCGAGGGAGGAGGAGATCTGGTTCGTCGAGGTGCTGTTGAGGGGGTGGTCGATCGGGGCTACTTGCTGCTGCGGCGGGGTCGACTCGCCGGGGGAGGGTCGGGGCGAGAGGAGGAGGAGGAGGAGGCTCTGCGGTGGGGACGTGGCGGAGATGGCTGCGAGTTGAGGGGACGACGCCGGGCTCGAGGCGGAGTCGCTCGTGGGGGTGCTGACTGTGCCGGGGTGTCCGCAGGGCGGCGACGTCGGCGGGGAGTTGGGCTGGGCGACGTCGCTCGAGGCGACAGCGGGCGGATGGATGTGAGGAGGTTGACCGGAGGGCGGCGCTCGTGGGCGGCTGCGGGAGCTGGGCAGGGGACAGTGTCCGAGGGGAAGGAGGAAAGCGGTGGTCGGCGGCGCTGGCGAGGGTGGGGCACGGCGGGGAGAGGGGGAGACGTCGCCGGACGGAGAGGCGCCAGAAAGGGGTCGGCAGAGGGTGGCGTAGGGTTAGGGTTAGGGATTTGAAATTAGGTAATTAGGGATTTGGTAATTAGGGTTTCTTTTGTTTTTCTTTTTCTTTGTTTGTGGAAAAAATTAGGGGAACCTGTATTTATACATGCAGAAATTGGAATAGGGTTAGACCTAGGATTCGGGCTGGGTCAACGGGTCAACGCTCCTTGGGCTGGGCTTCGGCTCTCATGGGGATGTCGGGCGTTGGCACGGGTTAAATTCGGTTTAATTTCTAAATTGGTTTCTAGGGCTTTAAACGGGTTTCCGAAGTCCAATAAATTCACGGAAAATTACCCTATGTCCGGTTTTCCATTTTACACCATAAAATATTATTTCCATAATATTGTAATATGAATTAACCGCAATTAAAAATCCTTTAATCAACAAAGGCCTAGGTCACGATTCCCGAAAATTCAGATAATTTGGGGAAAAATCCAAATTTAAAATTCTGAAAATCAGGGGGCTTACACTCAGGACGGCGGATCGGTCCTCCTGCTCCGGGCTGGGCTCTGGCTGGGGTAGTCGCGTTGGAACATTTTGCTCCTCTGACAATGGCCTCCTGGATCCTCGCTTCTGCAAGAACCTCCTCATAAGAAATCCTTGCATGTGTGGTGGTATACCTCTGTAGCTCGAATGTAAGGCCGTGATGGAATCTCTGGGCCTTCTCTAGATCTTTAGGTATCAGGACAGCACCAAATCTGTTGAGACAGCTAAACTCTGCGTCGTATGCGTCCACAGTCATATTCCCTTGTTTTAGATGTAGAAACTGGGAGTACATGGCATTCCTAACTGTGGCTGGAAAATACTTCGTATTGAAGTATTCTAAGAACTGCTCCCAAGTTTGGTTCTTGCCTATACTGCGCTCAATAGAATCCCACTAGTGATAGGCGTTGCCTTTTAGTTGGGCCCTCACTGCGGTCATCCAAAGGTCGGGATGCAGTTGTGAAGCCTCTAGTAGCATCTCCGTGTTGGTGACCCAATCGGAGATTTGTTCTACAGTCTCGTTGCTTGAAAAAGTATCTGGTTCCATCTGTCGGAACCATCTAACAGTGCCACCTGTCTGAGCTGGTGGAGGTGCTGGTGCTGGTGCTGGTGCTGTGACAGGTGTCCTCTCTAGTACTGCCATCAAACTCTGTCTCAACGTCTCTGTCTGATGCCACTGTGCTTGCATCATAGTCTGGAAGAACTGAAGCATCTGTGGCTGTCCATCTGATGGTGGCATCTGGGGTGGATAAGGTGGAGGTGGGGGTAAAGGGACCTCTGGTTGTGCAGTAGGCGTCTCCTCAGATGTCGGTCTCTCGGTCTGTGGCATCGGTGTAGCTCCTGAAGTCTGTCCCTCAAAGTGCTGCATGGGGATCGTTTGGGAAGTCTGTCCCTCGGACTGCGGTGTAGGATCGCCCTGAGAAGTCTCGTGCCAATGTATCAGCGGGGTCTGTAGCGATAGTTGCCCTTGGGGTATCTCCTCTCTTTGGGTGGTGTTGTCTGGCACAGCGGCACTGGGTGCTCCTCGTCCACTGCGCAAGTTTATCTTGCTGCAAGAGATAGGACTTAATTAAAAAGAGTACGGAATCAAACAAACATGATGCAGATATTTAGAATCAATACGAAGGAAGTTCAAAGATGAAATCAAAGTGGATGAGACCTAGTAATTTCTATCCTACTGCAGGCTCGCTGGGCATGTTACCATACCTCAACGATAAAGTCTAACCTGCATGGGCCACCACTAAAACTATGTCACGGCCCAGTCCTAAAATATATGGAACTAGGCCACGTGGCAATAGCCAGCTGTAACTTCTTCGCGAATATCCCAATTTAATGGATCCAACGAAGAGTGCTATGCTGTCCTAAATACTAACATGTCCCATATAAATCAATAACAGGTAATCTAATCTCATCCACAAAAGTAAACAGCAAGAATGTACTAATAATAACTGCTGAAAGATAAACGCCAGTCTCAAAATATCATAGTACAACCAAGAATGTCTGGTGGGGACAAATCCACTACTATGACGAAATAAAATACTGAAATGATAGATAAAAGATAATGACTAGGGCATCGGCTGACTAGATAATGATGCACCCAATCCTAGGTAGAAGGCCTACCAACTGATCACGGGAACTCTGACGGTAGCACCTCTAGCTCCTCAGCTGTAGCGTATCTCGTCTCCTGTCCTGGGCCGTATACTATGGGGTAATAAGCCTCGTCCAAATCTGGAAAGGTACCAGGTCCTCAGAGGGACGTAACAAGATACATAGAAACATGCCATATATATGAATACTGAATAAAATAAATGCAATAAAGGATGTGCTAACCAGCTAAGTGAATGCAATATGAGGACAACTTTGGTACATATGGGTAGGTATAGACATAACGTCCATATCGCTCCGAAGAACGTAGAAGCTGAATAGTATATCGTCCATATCGCTCCGAAGAACGTGGAAGCTGAATAATATATCGTCTATATCGCTCCGAAGAACGTGGAAGCTAAATAGTGGAGGTCATTGGATCCGTGGCTCCTCTGGATACTATGGATTCCAATATGTGTATCCTATACGCCTACTAATTGTCCTCCCCGTCCAATGTAGACATACAAGTCGAATACTCGACGTGCATACCACGTATCTATATGCCAGTCTCTACCAATATAATTCTTGAATTATGTACTAACCGTGATGCATGTCGCACGCACCGATAGCTAGTTGAGTACGCGAACCCGCATCCCAATATGAATGTCACTATAAAATGAGTAAAAGTGTCAGGTCTCGGAGAATATCAGAGTATCCTCCCACTGGGGTGAGTCTGCTAGGGACTAGGTCATGTATACTAAATTATCGACGCATCCGTCGACTGCACCTGAGTCAATCTCGGACGCGCATAGTCATATGAAATAAAGCAACAAGATATCATACAATATATGCAGCATTTAATGTAAACAGTAAATATCGCAAGGTATCTTGCCTGAGTCCTCAAGCTGTGAATGCCAATAGCCTGCTCCTGCGGTATCTCTCGGCTGATCCAATGGTCCTAAATACACAATATAATACAACAATCTAACATCAGACACTAAGACAATATGTATACACGACTACGATGCTACTCTTGGGTACTGTCGTAGGTTCACAGCTGATCGAATACAACGCCACGTGTGCACGTAGCTAGGGTGTAAATATATTCTGTCCTCGATTAACGTGCACCTTGAGACAGTAATCATCAAGTTATGGTTATCAACTATTTTTGATTTATACGATTACAGGTCCTTGGTTCCCATGATCAAAAGTACTCAGCTTATGTCCTGATGTTCAGATGAAATACTGGTCCTTGGTAACATGTCATACTTTAAGGGATGTATTCATTATTTTCTAACCTAATTATCATCCCGCATACACATAAATCTTATTTCCTTTTATTAGGTTGGTGTCGACATAGGACACGTCGACACGACGACTCGAATAAACAGTCATACAACGATACTATGCGAGAACGAGCGAGGGATCGAGTACCTGGCTGCTTGGACGAGGTTCTGCTCGTCCTGGTCGTCTTCCTCGCGGCGGAGCTCCGGCTTCGACAGGTGGGTTAGTCGGCAGCGGCAGCAGCGGCCTGCAGCGGATGCGGCAGCGGCAGCAGCGGCTTGGCAACGTCGGTGCGGGCTGAGGACGGCGTGGGGTGGATAATAATTCATGGGGGTAGGTTATGGTAGACCTGAAGGTGGTGGTCGGCGGTGTTTGTGAAGTCAGAGGCGGTGGGTGTCCTTTCGGGAAAGAGATGGCTCGGTTAGATATTCAGCTAGGGTGCGTGGGGGTGATGGTGATGGTGCGGGTGTCCGGTGGTTGCAGGCGGACGGGGTGCTGCTGGCGGTTGGGTGGTGGTCCAGCAGTGAGGGGGGTCCGGTGGCTGAGGTGGTCCGGTGGTGGTCGTGGCATCGGGCAGTCGGGGGGGGGGGGGTAGCTCGGGTGTAAGGGGAACGACTAGGGTTTGGGTATTGATGAATAGTAAATTTAGGGTTTAATGTTAGGGAGTATGTATATTTATAAGGGGGATTTGGTGGGCTGGCCTCGGAACTTGGGCCTGTCTTGACTCATTGGGGAGGGGCTGATCCATGGGAGATGCTCAGGGCTTGGTTAGGTCTTGTTTGAGGTAAAATTGCTCTTAATTTAATTTTATTAAAAGCAAGGCGCATGGTATTCTTTAATGTATTGAAAACACATAGAACAAGATTTGGGTGGGACACAAGCGTCATGAGCGTAGCAGGCTCAGAATAGGTCAATGCCCACATTTGGGTTACACGGAGTTGGGTTGTGGTTGAGTCTTAAATTCAATTGGAAAAAGGGTAATTATGAGGAATTGATTTTATTGGGATAATACATAGATGTTTGTAACAATATTGCGCAGCTCAATTTGGAGAACAATATTGAGTATCTAAATGTCACACAAGGTCAGATGGTAGTCTGGCGTGTCTAAGGGATGTGTCATTAATTAGTTTAAGGGTAACTACTAGTGTAGCGCTCCAAACCTCAAAGCTACGGTACGGGGTATTAAGTCTTTAAATTTGTTGCGCATTAATTCTAGTTGTATCTAAATAAATCCTAGTTTCTCCACTTAAATTAAATAAATCCTAAATTGGTCGAGGGGGTTTACACTGACACTTGGTTACACGGACTGGTACAATATGGATCCCGTCAGGAGGTGTTATCCCTTATCGTGTTCAACGGATACTCCTTACACATGTATTTCATCGTGTGCATCAGGTATTATTTTATGTGCTTCTTGTGCATCCACTCTTTTGTGTGCTAGTGTGACTATATTGTATTCATGTGCGTAACGTGTCATATTGTATTCATATGCGTAACGTGTCGTGATTGGATCCATGAGTATTGGTTGGGGAGGAGGAGTAAAAGTTGGTTATATGATCAAGCCCTATTTATCTCATGTGCATGTCAATTATACACCTCACATATAATCGATTTACCTTTATACCTCATGTGCAACCTAAGCCGATCACATAACGAACTTGTGCTCTAACCACATAGCTAGTATTTATGTTCTTCTACTTGCAGTTATTTCTATATTTTTAGTATTTACTTTCCAGTTCCTTATTGTGATTATTTGCCTGTTCTCACCTATATTTTCATTCTTAATACTTGTGCATCTTGTATCTTTTCTATTACTCGTTATATATGTTCGATTATGTATTTGAAACTGCTTTCAGAGGTATGCACTTTCCTCCAATCCTGACTGGATATATTTTTCAGATGATTGGCTAGAGGAGCTGTGTCCCACTTATTACGGCCCACGAGATGGTGAGACACTAGAGGATACTCCCCTAGAGCAGGAGAAGATAGTACCAGTGACCGAGGAGGCCTAGTTATATAGTTTTGGACTTGGCATGTATATATTATTTCAGACTTATGGTTGTATTATGATTCTCTTTCTTTCGTTATTTTTCATTCGCGCTCTATCTTCCCTAGTTTGCATTGTGATTGAGTATAGTTATATTATCAGATACCATATTGTTCCTCCGTTTGGAGTTGAGATGATTGACATGTACTCTTAATTATATTGTGTGAGATGTTTAGATAGTTATATTGCTTATACAATGTTCTACCGTCGATGCTGCGGCGTAGGCTGGACGTACACACGTACTCGGGCCTAAATATTCGGGTGCGGGTTGTGACAACATCACCACCACCTCCTCCGCTCCCAACCCGAAACCAACATCACCACCATCACCAATACCACCACCATCATCTTCACGACCACCTCCCTCTCCTTCCTCCTCTTCTCCTCAACCCGCCACCACCACCACCACCACCACTGTCCCCTCACCTCCACAACAGCCACCTCCATCACTACCACGAACACCACCACCTCCACCTGCACCCCTCTTCCCTTGCCACCATGCTGCATTAGCTAATGCTGCCGCTGCTTCAATCTAAGGCTGCTGCTGTGACGACTTTAGCTGCTTCCATTGTTGTCCCTCTTCCTCCACTTCACCTCCGGATATCTCCCCCACCGAGCACCACCACAACTTCGGCCAAGGAGCAGCCACCCTATCCCGGCCGCAGCACTGTGCACCCGACTGTGCACCCCATCCGAGCATCCTCATCCTCTCCCACTTGAGTTAAACTCTAGGTAACTCTCTTTCTCCTTCTTATTCATCTTGTTCTTCTTAATGTTCTTGGCCTTCAATTTTCTACAATGCATGCTTTCCTTCTCCATATTTTTCATCATCATCATCATCTTCTTCTTCTTCAACTTATGAACCCATGAACACCTTGCACCACTCTTTATAAAAACACTCTCTAAACTAATTTAAAACTCATGTTTAGGACCCATATAATCTCAGTTTTCTTTTATGTTTTAATGTAGGGTGATATACTAAGGGGTTTGAATGTATGTTATGAACGAGATCGGATTAGTTTTGGTTAATGATTGGTGAGTTGTAAATTTTAGCATATAATAGGAAGGGAATTCATTGTTCCCATGATTTAAAATGTGTTTTAGCACAATGTTAATAGAGGGTAATACACCTAGATGGGTTATGATGATGTCTAGGCTTTAAATGCATATTATAACATAATTTATATAGTAGTTTGCACATATTTTTCTTAATGTCCAGATTTGATTAACTTGGGGACACATGACTTTTGTTATTTCAAATAGGGTTGATACATGAAGATATTGGAGAGTTTTGACTAGTAAATTTAAATGTGTAGTATGTGTCATTTACGTGGTTATAGTAGACCCTACCCTAACACGAGGTCAATGCACATAAGTTGTGAAACTCATGTTGAGATTAATATTGAGATTAGAGAGACTTGGCACTTGTGCATTTTAGACTCTTGCCTAGTCAACCTTGTTGTTGATCTAGTTAGAACCCCTTACTTGAGTTAGTTTTAGGTGAGGTGTAGAGTTGTGCTCTTGTACATACTTAGCGTATCTTAGCATGATGACTAATGTATATATTATTATATTATATATAGGTCTATTGGATCGTTCGGACGAGGCTTCAGGAGCAGGACTTTGGCATTCGCAGCTTGAGGATTCATGCAAGTATACCTTGCCTTATTTATTATTTAGTTCAAGTTATTAAATATTGTATGAGTTGTTATTGCAAATATTATTTATAATTGTGCACGTCTGAGAATGACTCGGGTGAAGTCGACGATTGCGTCGATGAGTAGTGTAGCGACTTTGTCTCTAGCAGACTCACCTTGTGGAGATATTCTGATATCTTCCAAGACCCTGACACTTCTTACACTCATCACGATAACAAACTCATATTGGGATGCGAGTTAGCGAACCCGACTAGCTATCAGTGCGTGCGACATGCATCACGGTTTAATGCGTAGTCAGGTTAGTCTAGTTATTTGAGACCTGGCATGTTAGTTACGAAGTGTGCACATCGTGTATTCGACTTGTATATTTGTATTGCACGGGAAGGACAACTGGTAGGCGTATGGGACACACACATTAGTACCCGTAGTGTCCATCGGAGCTACAAGGACTGATTACCTCTTTATTCAGGTTCCACGTTCCTTGGAACGATACAGACGTATATATATATATATATATATACACACACACACTATGCAGATTCTGCGTTATACGAAGCGATACAGACGTTATATCACGCAAATTCAACGTTCCTTGGAACGATATAGACGTTATACTATGCAGGTTCTACGTTCTTTGGAACGATATGGATGTTACATATTTATGCCTTCACCTACCCATACGTACCAAGGTTGTCCTCATATTGCATTCACTTAGATGGTTACTACACCCCCTTACTTATTCAGTATTTATATTCAGCATGTATTTTTGTATCTTGTTACGTCCCTTTGAGGACCTGGTTCCCTTCCAGATTTGGATGAGGCGTACTACCCGACCGTGTTCGGGCTCGGACAGGAGACGAGGTATGCGACTAAGGAGGAGCTTGATTTGGATGAGGCGTACTACCTTCGAAGTTTCCCTGATCACTAGTAGGCCTTCCGCCTAGGGTTGGAGCATCTTTATCTAGTTAGTCAATGTTCTAGTCTAGTTATCTTATCTGTCATTCCGTACTTTTATTTCAGTATTGTATTAAGTAGGTTTGTTTTCATCAGACTTATTTGGGTTGTATTATGACATTCAGACTACGTACTTTATTCCAGTATTTATTTCAGCATTTCTTATTTATATTCTGTGGATGAGATTAGATATTTACCTGCTACATATTTAGTATTAGTTATGTACTTAGTCCATTTATACAACGTAGTACATCTAGATAAGGCCATTAAATTGGGAACCTAATCTAGTTTGCATTAGCTAGCCTAGTCGCGTGTCGGTCCCATTATATTTTGGGACTGGGACGTGACAGTAAGAAGTCAAAAGAGTTTAGTTTATTTTTATATAGATTGTAGTGAAGTAGATTAACCTCACGTAGATACAATTTTGGAGTAATTTTAACCCTACTTTATTTTCCATTGTATTCTATAAAACAATAACTAAATTATTATAGTTCATATATTATATCACTAGTTTCCTTATGGAGATCACTTTTTTTATTAACTTCAAAGTCTGGCCAACCTTTTCTTAGACCCCAAAAATCTTGTTCATTTTGAAAACCAAGTCTAATTTTATAGACATGTAAAAGATGTAAAAATTCTAAATTAAGAATGGGATGCTAAAGTCAAACTCGAGTGACCATTGTGGTTGCCTAGGAGAGGCATAAGAGCCTTGACTGAGTGGCAGAACATCGGTGAATCAAACCACGGGGGCGTATTATTCCTTCCATTTTATAAAAAATGGTGGAAGTTGAGGGACAATGAGCCAAAAAAATGTATGCAATGCAGCATGCACAAAGTCCCGAGTAAGCATCTCAAAAAAAAGAATGGGATGATAATGATACTTGGTTGCATGTTATCTTTGGTTTTTTGTCATTATTGAAGAGAAACTATAATGAATTAAATGTAGTTGGGTATTGTATATGAAACTTAAAATACTTTGGGGTTCAATTTAGGTATTTTAGAGCATCCCTAATCCTATTGTCTTGTAATGTGTTGTGATTCATGTTGCGTGAGGCACGAGACGATGTATTTCCTAGGTGACAAGACTATATTCACAAAAGACACCGGAACAGAAAAATTTTCTCCAATATAAAAGTATTGAGATGCTTATTTTTTTTCAACTTTCAAGATAACTTCTCATTTTCTTCCTTTTTTTTAAAATATTTTTATTCATAATTGATGACATGAAGGTGAAGACATTATCAAGTGCATTGTCTATAACTAGACAACCAACTCACTATGTCTTATATAACTTTTTTCACGTAAATTTTATAATTTACTTGACAATTACATTGTATAATAATTTTTAAATAAAATTTTGTCATTCCTATATCGTAACAACTTTTCCAAAGTCACAATAGGGCTGGAGATGCTCTTAAACTCCATAATATTCTCTATCTTATTTCAACCGTGTTAACCCATCTGAATTTTAGTTAAAAAAATAGGATATTACAAAAGAATCCAAATGAATTTCAAGTTAGATTCGGAGAAAGAGGTTTGCCAAAATACTTTCTTGGGTAGGGTTTAGATTGTTTACATGTAACTAGTCTGAATCGGATATTATTGAAAATCATTTATTTTCTACTTCATAATGAATCTATTCATAAAGAAATGATTATGTTATAGATTGTCTTGCTATGTTTCTAAAGAAAGGATAATAGCATCTCCAAACCATATTGTGACTTGGAAAAAAGTTGTCACATAACGATGGATTTTTTTTTATTTAAAAACATTTCTCTAATGTAATTCTTAAGTAAATTGTGAAGCTTACATGGCAAAATTTATAAAAAATATTGTAAAGTTGGTTGTCTGTGTTAAAAATTAGACATCAGAGCCTAATGCTCTGATACCAGACGTTGGGATCGAACACGTCCTACAAACGCTCCGACACCGTGTTTAAAACTGACCACATCAAAAACTTAGGCTAACCCACCTAAGATAACCAACTCCGTCTAACGCAAACACCAAGCACAAATAAGAATAACGTATATAGTCAATGACTACGTCAATTGGACAAATTTTAATCTATATAACTCAGGTGAAATTATAATATTGACAAAAATTAATTTTGAACCATTAGTCCTAATAGGTTCAACCCCTCCCCACACTCAAGAAGAAAAGACAAAAATTACAATAAAATCACTCATCCTACCCATAGCGATCTCCCTGAACGAAGGCGACGACTCCTCGATCAAATCTCTTATTCTTTCTATCCTGGATGACAAGTCCTAAGAGCAAAGTATGGTCTTTCTCTTAGATTATTTGTGGACAAGCACCCTGAATCTCCACCTTGTACTTTTCTTTGTGCCTCCGCCCTCAACCCATATAAATAGGATGAGAAACATAGTTTTAGGGTTTAATTAGAAAATTCTAAAAGTAGTCCACCAACATCCAACGGTGTAGATTAGAACCCAAAACTAGTTAGTCCCGGTTGACATCGAACTCAGGTCCAGTTCGGTTTGGCCCCTACCAAATGTTCTGAAACAAAAGCACCGAACTCGGATAGAGTTCGGTCATGGCCGAGTTCTGTCCCAAGCCCTCATACTTGACTCCAACAGTCTAGTTCTAGATAATGCACTTTATAATGTTTTCACCTCCATATCTATGAATAAAAAATATTTAGAAAAGAAGAAGAAGATAAGAAGTTGTCTTGGAAGTTGAAAAAAATATCAATCTCAATACTTTTGCATTGGAGAAGCCTTTTCTACTTCATTGTCTTTTGTGAATATAGTCTTACCATCTAGGAAAAACATTGTCTAGTGTCTCATGATGTAGTACCCCGCTTCCAGCGGTTCACTAATGTAATGCCTACGACTTGATTCAGTTTAAAATCGAGTATCGGAGAAACCTTACGACCCAATCGATCACGAATGAAATACAATAAACCCTTCCAACTGATGGAACGACTTTTATTGAAATGAGTCCAAGAGTTTTCGTTGGTTATTTTCGCTGCTTAAATTTGTGTTGATTTACGTTTTTGTGTTGCTTTCGATGATTTAATTTTCATAGTTTGCTTTCTTTGCTTGTGCATTCATTCCGAATCGTTAGAGAAAGAGATCGAATGATGCTAACCAATTGTTGTTGAAATTTCAGGAAGCATAACCAAGGAGTTATCATTGCGTGAGGCTTCCCCATCTCTCGCGTTGATTCAATCGGTGAGTGGCTATGGCCCTTCGATGAATCCTTTTGTCTTCACGCCTTAATAAAAGAAATCTTTAGTTCACTCAGTTGCATGTTCCTCTGCTCAATGATATCACTATAACAAGATAATAATAATAAAAGTGATAGAAATTTGCATGCTAGATATATAGAAATGTTGCTTTACTAGTTTTATCATGAATGATTACCTGTCCCCCCTGATTGTATGCTGTGAACTGAGAAACACCACTGATAGACCTCCTGGTTTACTCCTGCATCGAGATAAAAAGATAGAATTGCTGCTCATCGTTCAACTGCTGTATGATAGAATATTACCTGATAGAAACTTACTTTCATGCATTTGGGCTGGACAACTTGTGCACAAAAAAATCTCTTGAACGGTTCCTGGGGCACTATCGTTCGGCCTAGGAGAGAACTGGATACCCTGAGGCTAGAAGTTCTTACGTACGAAAGGGTATAAGTCTATCTGTGGACTGGGCATGTAGTTCCAGTCGTTAATCCCGGTGAACCAACACTCGGGGACCATCATGTAGTTAGGTCGCATGCTAGAATTTTTTTTCTTGCAAGCCTAACCGTTTGATGCAAAGATAGGTCCATGAGTTATATTCATATATGCAAATTATTGCTAACTTGTGTGTCTACTGCAGGGATAACCGTTCGGCAGTGGGTAAGATTTATCATATATGTGGTTACTCTACTGTTTATGTTTTTTTACATGCATTATTAAAAAGAACATAAACAACTAGAAAGATCACATGATAATAGTGCTAGCTTCACATATTTACTTAGTATTGATTTTAGGTGAGTTCAGCTGTTGTCGCTCACTAGTACATGCTGAGTGCTGACCCATGTTTATGGGCATCTCCAGGTTCTGGTAGCGAGAGTTTGGCGAATATTTTGATGCTTTAGGAGCGCATCCCATCTAGTGTAACTGTGCTCGTTGCTTCCCTAGTTTTCATTCCAGTTTTCATTCTTTTCTTTCTAGGTGTTTTATTTCTGTTCTATTAAAAGGATATGATGTATGGACATTGTGGCTAGTTTTAGATTTCAAAGAGATGTAAGCCAGCTATGGCATATTTTGTAATCAGCCAAGCAACTGCATTGTAATCCATTTAAAGTTTTCAATAAAGAAAGTATTATGTGTTCAAATATTTTGGTTCTCTGCATTTATGTTATGTACTTCAAAATATTGTCTATTTTGTGTTTTGTGCAGGTACTATGTCTTAGGCAAGCACAACTTAGACTTGCACGGCATCACATCCAGTGGTGACTTCGGTCCTCCGGGATCGGGACATGACATAATGGTATCAGAGCACAGATTTACGTCCTTGGCCTCTTTGAATATCATTTTCAAAAATGATATAAGTTTACAAGCGATTTCAAAAGTCTCAGATTTAAAAAATGTTTGCGAAACTATATAAGTAAATTGCTGGTTTTAAAGTCCTGATTTTGAATAGTATGAAAATCTAATATTCCATACAATAAGTCCATAATACGTTATGAGACTAATGCAAGCTACCTTATATTTTTAGAGAAATGGCTAAGACCGGCAACAAAGGGACATCGCGAGAATTTGGCTCGACCGATGACCAAGTTGATCGTTTGATAGCCATGATAAAAAATCAACAAAAACGATTTAAGGACCAACAACAGCGAGCTGATGTTAGGGCCTTGGCACAACAAAAACAGCTTGGCTCTTTAACTCATATAGTAACAACATTGGCAGCCAACAAAAATGCATTCGAAACCACCATGACACCTATGGTAGCCACGACCGCGCCTCGAGAAGTGGGCCTAGCAGAAGCTGATGAGCCTCAGTAGGCGGCCATGAAGTCTATATTTAAAGGCGACGAGTTTCTGAAGTTGAACCCTCCATAGTTCGAGGACATGACCGTATCGGATAAGGTGCTGGACTGGATCGCCAAGTTGGAGGGCTTATTTGAGTTTGCTGGGTACCTGTGAACAAGAGGGTGGCGTATGTAGTCATTTAGATGCGATTACGAGCACACGATTGATGGTAAATCAAGAAGCAAGATCTCTCCATAAAGCATCAAGACGGTAAAATCACTTGGGGGATGTTCAAGGACGCATTATTGGAACAATATCTTTCTCCAGCCGTCAGGCAAAAGAAGAAAGACGAGTTTACCAAACTTAAGCAAGGGAGCATGTCCATTGAAAACTATGAGTCAAAATTCTCCAAAGTTGCTAAGTTCGCTAGCTCGATGATTCCTAATGAGAGAGCCCGTACATACCGATTCATTAAAGGCTTGAATGACGACCTCAAGAAGGATGTGATAAACCGAGATTGTACGTCATACATTAAAATCATACATTAAAGCTTTTGAGGCATCAGTTCAGAATGAACAGTTAACTACACGAATTGCTCCAGAAAAAGTATTGGCTAATCGAAACCCTTCTACCAAAAGATACCATGACGGAGAGAAGAAGGCCGATACTGAGAAGAATGTCGATATTGAATAGAACCGAGGGATTGAATACAGTTTCTGTGGTAGACGGGGTCACACCAGGGACATTTGTCGTTCTGCCAACCGCGAATGCTTCAACTGTAGTCAGAAAGGACATCGTTCTACCAACTATCAGAACAAGAGGGTTCTGCCCCCACATCGCAACGGTAGCACTGGTCAGAATCAGAATCCCATGCCACCTCCAGCAAATAGACAAACTGATCAGATGGGCAGACCTAGAGTTTATCAGTTGTATATTAAGCGCAATGAGAATAATCACGATGTTGGTGAGTCTGATTCATTTGACCTCTTGATGCCGTGGTTTTTGACTCTTTGATTCCTTAAGTTTTGAGGACGAAACTTCTTCTCGATGGGGTATTATGTAGTGCCCTGCTTCCAGCGGTTCACTAACGTAATGCCTACGACTTAACTCGGTTGAAAACCGAGTATCGGAGAAACCTTACAACCCAATCGATCATGGATGAAATGCAATGAACCCTTCCAACTGATGGAATAGTTTCTATTAAAATGAGTCCAAGGGTTTTCGTTGGTTGTTTTCGCTGCTTGATTTTGTATTGATTTGCGTTTTTGTGTTGCTTTCGATGATTTGGTTTTCATAGTTCGCTTTTCTTTCTTGTGCGTTCATTCTGAATCGTAAGAGAAAGAGATCGAAGGATGCTAACCAAGTATTGTTGCAATTTCAGGACGTATAACCAATGAGTGATCATTGCGTGAGGCTTCCCCATCTCTCGCGTTGATTCAATCGGTGAGTGGCTTCGGCCCTTCGATGAATCATTTTGTCTTCACGGCTTAATAAAAGAAATCTCTAGTTCACTCGGTTGCATGTTCCTCTGCTCAATGATATCACTATAACAAGATAATAATAAAAGAGATAAAAAATTTGTATGCTAGATATATAAAACTGTTGCTTTACTAGTTTCATCATGAATGGTTACCTTCCCCTCTATTGTATGCTGCGAACTGAGAAACACCACTGATAGAGCTCCTGGTTTACTCCTGCATCGAGATAAAAAGATAGAATTGCTGCTCATCGTTCAATTGCTGCATGATAGAATATTATCTGATAGAAACTTGCTTTCATGCATTTGGGCTGGACAACTTGTGCACAAGAAAAATCTCTCGAACGGTTCCTGGGGCACTGGGAATCGTTCGATCTAGAAGAGAACTAGATACCTTGAGACTAGAAGTCCTTACGTACGGGAGGGTATAAGTCTATTTGTGGACAGTGCATGCAGTTCCAGTCGCTAATCCCAGTGAACCAACACTCGGGGACCATTATGCAATTAGGTCGCATGGCATTATTTTTCTTTCTTGCAAGCCTAACCGTTTGATGCAAAGATAGATCCATGCGTTATATTCATATATGCAAATTGTTGCTAACTTGTGTGTCTGCTGCAGGGATAACCGTTCGACCGTGGGTAAGATTTATCATATATGTGGTTACTCTACTGTTTATGTTTTTTTACATGCATTGCTAAAAAGACCTAAACAACTAGAAAGATCACATGATAATAGTGCTAGCTTCACCTGTTTACTTAGTGTTGATTTTAGGTGAGTTCGGTTGTTGTCGCTCACCAGTACATGCAGAGTAAAATTTTCATTTTTCTAATAAATTTCTTTCTTAGTAGCCCTTGATATTTATTGAGGGGGTTTTGTGCAAAAAATTTCAGGGGAGAAGGACGAGAAAGAGAAGAGATCGAAGAAGCTGCAGATGAAGAAGTCCATGATGAAGGTGAAATCATCTCATCTCTGTTTCGAAATGTTGAATTTTTTTTTTTACTTTTGGTGTTTGTGTCGTGTCCAACACGATGCGATACGGACTAGACACGGATTTTTGGATTGCCAACACGATGGGTCACGGACATGTTACAATTGATCGGAATATACGCTGATTAATTGAATGACGAAACCAGAAAAAGGAACACTATTGAGAATTAAGGTTTAATAAGTATATCTGTGTTAAGAGGTGGACTAGGGTTTCGGGTTGGAGCTTGACTTCTTAGCGAGCAAAAATTCTAACGGGACGTTATATATATATATATATATATATATATATATATACATGATTATAATACGGCTTGGAAATGGCTAAAAAATGGACCATCCAAGCCGTTTGTAAATTCTCAACTATTTAATTAAAAAAATATCGAAGATTATAATTTTAAACTCTCTCTTTTTTCTTTCGGATAACCGAATGCCCTCTCTTTTATTCACATAAATCCATAACAAATTACAATTAAAATATAACTAAATCTTTAACAAACTTTAATTAAAATATAAATATGTATATAACAAATCTTAATTCAAATATATTTAAATTATTTTTCACTAATATCAGAAAGAAAGAAAGAAAAATCATTTGCACGACATGAGTTTAGTAGTATATAATAAAGTAAAATGTGCCCAACAAGGATTGAACCTTGTCCTATTGAATAAATGACTCATTACTTAACCATCTAAAACAACTAGTTATTAGTATATAAAGAAATAAAGTGATATAAATAAATAACTAAAAACTATATATGCAACCGAAAACTCCCTCGGCCTAGTGTGGATCCGCTTCTGAATGAGTAACCACGGGTTCTAAACAAAATAGGCCATGTTAATTAAAACTGGACACAACAATTGGCATGCATGATTAGCCGGGGGGCCTTTTGCAGGTAATTGGCCTAAACACATAAATTGACTGATTAATCATCCCTTATATACTCCTATAATATTGTTGAGCACGATTGGGCTTCAACTTTTACATGATCGAGTCGAGAAAACTTTGGTCGCTTTGCATGTTAAGCCTAAATTTGTGGATTCGGCTTTTGTTCTAATAGTTGGCGGTGGTTGTTGGGTCCATTGGATAACTATCTACATATATGGTTGGATCCAATCTTCACTTTACCCCTGGCTTTATCTTGTCCCGTTGGGAGCCGGTTGCCATGCAGAGGAGAAAAAGATCATAGTATCATATTATAAAGCAAATGTTAGTCAAAGGCGTGCCTCAGATGCGTCTCACAGAAAGACGCAACAGAAACGTCTCGTACCTCACTAGGCACAGTATCTTTCTCCAACTGCATCCAAGACGTGCCTTAGGTGCGCCTTTCTGCAAGGCACAACTAAGAAAAGACGTACCTTATGGTTTTTTTATTTATACAAAAAATAAATTGAGGCATGGGGATAATTCTTACCTCCTTACCTCATACAAGTAGTTGGTTACTTCGAACTGGAAAAACTAAATTTTACTGAAAACGTGGTAGGGATAATGCAAACTCTTGTTAGTTCTGTTGACTACAATTGCTGCTCTGCTAGTTCATTTTGTTATGTTTTAACATATTTTTGTTGGTTTTAATATGTTATTTGGTTTTATTTCTTACATTACTAATTTATTTATTTATCTATGTATATATTTATTATTTTTATATTTGCGTCTCGCTTCGCTCGAGCGCGCGTCTTAACTGCGCTTTGCGCCTCGGATGATATGAACCTTTAGCGCCTCTAGTGCGTCTTGCGCCTCGGACGATATGAACCTTTAGCGCCTCGAGTGCGTCTTGCGCCTTTGACTACCTTGATAAAGCATTCAAGGCAAGGTTCGTGATCTTTTATATTGTCTTTGGGGTTTTCTGAAGGACTTCTTTTTACTTTTTTGGTTCTTAGACAAGGTTCCTGATCTTATATTTTCATCTAGGCACTTTATAGTCTATAAATCGAGGGAAACTTCGAGGGTGCTTCTTGGTTGCATGAACTTAAACTGTAATAAAAAAGTAGGTTTTACCTTTCCGCCAACATGCCACCTAGGTTTTATGTCATGGCTCTTTCATGTCATAACTATCTTGGCTAGGAATTTGGCACAAACTTCGACGGTTGATGTCATGACGACAATCGATCATAATACTTTATCAAATATTGTTTGGAGCTTTCTTGTGCTCCATAGCTGACCCCATTCAAATGGGAGGAGGCTTGGATGATGATGATGGTGCTTAGACTAGTATGATTAATGATTATTGATGTTGTAAGGTCACAATAATAATGGAAAATTATTACATGTTGTATCAGAACCAGAGACGATGGTTAATTTTTTTTATTTTATCCTTGAGATGTTTAATCTTCTCTCCCCATTAGACTAACCAAAGCTGGAAACTACAACAAGTTGATATGGAAGATTGTCCAATGACTTGATCATCTTAGAATGCTTGGCTATTTTCATATAGACTAGGCTAAAATTTGGACGATTTAAAATCTTAAGATATATGGTTTGAGTGTAACAAATATCGCACTTGTGATTTGCATATATTTATAACTCCTCATTTGTTCTTCTTGATGGTTTATCGTGTCACCGATGGTTCCACTCGTGGATAAAGGAGGGTCACATTAGGTAACCAAAAAACCGAAGTAAAATATAGTTGGATCTTTAGAAATGTTCGCTTATAAATAAATGGTGAGAGTTGGGAGATAGTGGGCCCAAAAGACATGCAATGCAGTGTGTTCAAAAGTTCCGAACGTTATGTCGGATCACGTACATTATGCCAGATTTTCAAAATAAATAAATAAATAAATAAATAAATAATGTTGACCAATCCACATTAGTGAGCGACATGTTGCATCGTTCTAACTCCAATGCAATGGAAGTCAGCAAGGCTGGTGGTACAATAGTTATAAAGGAAAGTACTTGAAATATAGGAATGCTAATGGAAAAGGGTATAGAGTTGGTGGTACAATAGTTATAAAGGAAAGTAAATATATTGTTTTAAGGAAACTAAGCCAGTAGGTAAAAAATGTAGAAAAATTGAAAATAGTGGATTGAAATTTGTTATATGGAAAGAGACATAAATGCAATAAGAATATTTGTAGATAATATGTTAAAAATGTTTTTGATGTGAAAATAATAGGGGATCGGATAGTGGTAGAAAATATTTAAAAAAAATGAACATATTAAAAAGATATAATTTTTTGTTAGACCCCTCGTAAGCAGGAGCTTGAGCCTTGTGGCATTGTGATGCCCTTTTTTAATTTCTATTAGTATTGGAGCAGACATGGCCTTTAATAGAGCATAATGGAAATTATGGAACAGGAGGTTTAATACAACCAACTAACCAACCAAAAGTTTTGGGATAAAGGTGGTTGTACTTGTTTTATGTAGTCCGGTTAAAGGTTTTCCGGGAGGAAAATAAGTTATATATGCTAAAGAGGACTTCAATCGTCATGTTGGGAAAATATATGATAGTGATTATGATAGCGTAACTTCGTATATGTTAGGGGTGAGTAATCGGTTAAATCGGTTTCCACCGAACCGATTTTTCGAAAACCGATTAAACCGAAATAAAAAAAAATTAAATCGAAACCGAATCGAATTTAGGAGAAACCGAAAAAAATCGAACCGAGATAATTATATCGGTTTATTCGGCTTAACCGGTTTATTCGGTTGGGCCATTTTTTATAGTGGGGCGGATAGTTGGGCCAATTTTTGTTAATGGGCCTGGGCTAAACAATTGTCCAAAAAATCCATAAAAATTCATACACAAAATATACATACAAATCCTCTAAATTTTGATGTTAAAAAATGATACACAGATACAAAGGACCAATTTTTTGTTACTACAAAGGACCATTTTTTGTTACTGGGCTTGGACCAAATAGTTGTCAAAAAAATTCATAAAAATTCATACACAAAATATACACAACTTTCTTTCTTTCTTTCTTATACAAAGGACCATTTTTTGTTACTGAACCTGGACCAAACAGTTGTAAAAAAAAATCCATAAAAATTCATACACAATATATACACAGCTTTCTTTATTTCTTATACTCAACTTTCTTAATTATGCAGACAAGTCACAACAATACAAATGGGGCATTATATACACAGCTCCAGATTTGTTAAGCTTTGAAGACTTTCCTTGCCAAACATCACAAATGGTGTAGCCCACTCCTTTGCCATACTAGACTTGCTGCATACTTGAGGTGTGCTTGTTGATAGAGACATGAAACAATCAAATGAAACATGAAACATTAAACTATCAGTATGTGGAAAAATAAGATAGCATCAATGTAAAACTAAATGCATGAGCATAACTATATAGCTAGTATAGATTTTCCTGCATTCACAGTATCCTTTTAGATTTATGGGCTACTATCAATCTTAACAAACATGAACAGTCAGAAAGAAGCAAAACATACTGACAAGTACAATATATTACTTATGATGAATGCCTGATGATAAAAATTTCAGGACAAACCAACTAGACTTGCTGCATACTTGAGGTGTGCTTGTTGATAGAGATGAAACAATCAAATGATACATGAAACATGAAAGATTAAACTATCAGTATGTGGAAAAATAAGATAGCATCAATGTAAAACTAAATGCATGAGCATAACTACATAGCTAGTATAGATTTTCCTGCATTCACAGTAGCCTTTTAGATTTATGGGCTACTATCAATCTTAACAAACATGAACAGTCAGAAAGAAGGAAAACATACTGACAAGTACAATATTCTTACAAATGTTTTGAGCCTTTACCTCTGTTTGATTAATGAAGGGAGACGATGAGCAACTACAGGAACATCACTGATTGAAAGTGGCAGACTTAGCACACATTGAGAATCTTGAAGTTCAGCATGTATGGAGCAAGAGAAAGTATGGTTTGAAGTCTGCATGATGGAGCAAGAGAAAGTATGGTTTGAAGTCTTTGAAGCTCAGATCAGATAGGCAATTGTGCATCAAAAAATGATGCATTGTAGTATCTGTCCACTTACTAATGTCATATCATCATATCATCATTGCAAGTCTTTGAAGCTCAGATAGGCAATTGTGCATCAAAAAATGATACATTGCATTGTAGTATCTATCCACTTACTAATGCCATATCATCATTGCAATTTTTTTAACATACTTGTTAGCAACTTATAATGGAATAAAAAAAGTAACTGTAATACACAAACTATTAAGAAACAACATTGGCTAATTGTTACATATAAAGTGCACTGGTATACCAATTTACATATAAAGTGCAGTGAAAACCTGGGGCCTGGCTACATATGATGTGTAAATGTGCAGTTATAAAAATCCAAAATATGGTAGTGCATTGTTTAGTGTCTTGTATAATATTACATTTCAATGACAGTGTTTAATATTACATAATCCAAAATGAGGTAGTGCATTGTTTAGTGAAAACTGAAAACCAGGGGCCTGGCTACACATTTCAGTGACAGTGTTAAATATTACATAATCCAAACCAAACAATCCAGATTCCAAAAAATAACTCTTCAAACATCGCTTAAGGTTGAACGCATCAATTGGCTTAAATCTACATAAGTATAAAAAATTACAGGAACAAACAATCAATACAAGCAACTGGTGCTCACATCAAATATGTTGAATTCCAACGGTTGCTCACATCTAGACACAATAATTTCTTGCTTTCTATTTTTTTAATTTGAGCACAATCTTTAAACAGAACAAGAAATAATGTCCTCATCAATATGCAAAAGTCCAAGTTGTTGTAGGATATGTTCTTATCAGTTTTTATCCCTTCGTAGTATACGTTTTTATCGGTTACAATATTCAAAACTAACCCAATCACTATGAAAAAAATTAATGTTCTTCTCAGTATGCAAAAATAATTCAAAAATCAACCACATACTAAAAAAAAATAAAAAATATTCTCATAAAAATAATAATATTCTCATCAATCAACAATAATGTTCAGATTTTTAGACTTTCAATAGGCTCTCTTAATTAATAAATATCATATAAGATAATACTTTTTGTAAACAAGATATCAATTTTACTACTATTCATTTCAGTTAAAAATATTATTTCAGTTATCAGTAAACAAACTAAGCAACTTTTTGTAAAGTAACTCAGATACTTTTTGTAAATAAAGTAACAAACTAAGCAACTTATCTGTTCTTATCAGTAAATATCATTTCAGTTAAAAATATTCATTTTATTTCAGTTAAAAATATTCAAAACTCAGTTAAAAATGCTAATGAACTTATCTGTTCTTATCAGTAAATATCATATAAGATATAAGAAACTATGGTTTTACTTGTTCTTAAATCTTAGTAAGAACTTATATGTTCTTATCAGTTAAAAATATTCAAAACTCAACCAAGCACTAAACAAAACAAGAAATAATGTCCTCATCAATATGCAAAAGCCCAAGTTGTTGTAGGATATGTTCTTATCAGTTTTTATCCCTTCGTAGTATACGTTCTTATCGGTTACAATATTCAAAGCTAACCCAATCACTATGAAAAAAATTAATGTTCTTCTCAGTATGCAAAAATAATTCAAAAATCAACTACATACTAAAAAAGTAACAAACTGTGCCAGAAATTTTTTGTCATTATTAGTATTAGTATATGTTATAACAGTTTTTATCACTTTTTAATTGATATAAGATAATAGTTTTTTAAACAAACTGTGCCAAAATGTGCCAAAATCATTCAAAACTCATATAAGATTAATAGTTTTTGTAAACAAGAAATCAATTTTATTATTGTGCCAAAATCATTCAAAAACTAATATAAGATAACAAACTGTGCCAAAATCATATAAGACAATCAAAAAATTCAGATTATAAGTATTTTGGCAAACTGGCCATTGCGCAATGCGACATTTGTGCAAACTGGCACTATAAGCATAGTTGGCTAGCCCTGCAAACAAATTCCATTTTCAGCCAACATATATAGTAATTCAGATTGATCAAAGAACAATATAACTATATATTCCTGAAATAACTAAATGACAGTGAAAAACTGAAACAAGTATACATGTTCACTGATTTTAAATGACAGACAAGTGTAAGAAAAAACAAAAGTTATATAGTATACTAATTTAACACAGTGTAAGAAAATAAATGACATACACGTTATTTTAAATGACAGAAGTGTAAGAAAATAAATGAAAAAGATCTGTGAGAACTAATTATATAGTATACTAATTTGACACATTTGATCAAAGAACAATATAACTATTAAACCAAGCTCTATATTAAACATACACAAGTAGATTAAACCACAACAAGAACATATACAAGTCAGTAGATTAACCAAGCTCTATAGATTGGTTAACACTTACATCTATAGAGTCAAAGAGAGTACAAAAGAGTTATATGAACATATATTAAAGTATTAAGCCACTGCAATAAAGTAGATTAAACCACAACAAGAACATATATTAAACAACACAACAACCAGCTAAATATATTTTCTTCTAAATATATTAAACAACACAACAACCACAATACATTTATAAAAAGTGAAAATATACACAAGTAATCATATAACACTCCAATTTAGATCTACAAAGACTTACTAATTTTAAATTACAAACTATATATTTTTTTCTAGATCTAAAAAAATATGAATTTAAAGTATAGATCTACAAATTATAAAGTAACCTCTATCTTTATCTTGTATACATGCTCATGAATTAAAAACTAAAAATATTTTATTGTAGATCTAAAAAAATATGAATTAAAAGTGTAGATCTACAAAAAAAAGCTACTAGGTCTTATACAGAAGGAAGCCAGAACTAAGTACCAACTACCAACTGTAAGAGAGGCTGAGATTCGTGTCTAATAAATTAAAAATACTTACAAAGTGGACTTGGAGATCTGAACAGAGATCGAGATGTAGATCTAGGAGATCTGAGATTTAAACATATAACAGAAATAAAAACGAGATCTGAGTGAGATTCGTGTCTAATTATAAAAAATATAACATAAATAAAAAAATAAAAAAAATACTTACAGGGTGGAGAAGAGACTCAAGAGAGACTGAGAAGTAAGAAAATAGGCGTTGGCCGGCAGTGAGGTGGAGGAGAGTCACAGACCTGGAGGCTGGAGATGTGTGAGAGAGAGGGAGAAGAGAGGAGGTGACCGTGAGAGAAGGAGAAGAGAGTCTGAGAAGTAAGAAGGAAGGTGGTGACCGGTGTTTACTGGCGGTGAGAGGCGGAGTTAGGTAGGGATAGGGAATAGGGTTTTCGTTTTCCGGTGAGGAGTGAGGAAGGAGCGGAGCGGCTAGGAAAAAGAGAGGATGAGAGGAGAGAGAGTGAGAAAATTATGTTATATAGTTAGGTTTAGGGTTGAGGGTATTATAGTAATTCTACATACTAATTCGGTTTCGGTTTTAAACCGAAACCGAACCCAATAACCTAACCGAACCCGATAACCCAATAAACTAAATAACTGGTGAGAGTTGGGAGGCAGTGGGCCCAAAAGGCATGCAATGCAGTGTGTTCAAAAGTTCCGAACGTTACGCCGGATCCCATGCGTTATGCCGAATTTTCAAAATAAATAAATAAATAAATGTTGACCAATCCACATTAGTGAGCGACATGTTGCATCGTTCTAACTCCAATGCAATGGAAGTCAGCAAGGCTGGCTTACTAGGTAGTCATGGCATGTAAGTGGTATTAGTGACATCAGGACCGTCTCAATAGGATATCATGTAAGGGTTGTTGATATGGTATGTTGGGTGTCATATTTAAGTATAGTATAAGCACATGGGAATATCCTGAGGACATATTTGGGATGCCAGAATATGTCACAGGATATTCTATTATGAGATTATTGTCATAATGATTGAGATCATTGTATTAATGACTGTAAGGCTATATAATGCCAATGAGACAATCAATAAAAACACAACTAATTTTAACATGGTATCAGAGCCAAATTTTCACAAACCCTAGCCGTCACCAAGCTTCCACAAACCCACAGGAGAATTTCCTAGATCTCCTCCACCGAACTCTTCCACGCCCCCCCTTCTCCCCTTCTCTTCTCTTCTCCGCCCTTCGCAGGCCACCCTTCGCTATTGCTGCCCCGTCCCGCTACTGCTGCGGCTACTACTACTACTGCTGCTGCTGCGACGGTGACTGTGACATGCGTGCTGCCGCCTCCTCCGCACCAGCATGAGACAGCGCCTAATAGGGATGCCTAGATCTGAAAGGGGGGGGACATGTTCGGATCTAGGAACGGACGACGAGGACGAGCGTGGGTCGTGGAGCGGACGTGACGTGATTGGATAGACGACACATCGATGGAGGAGATCATCAAGAAGCTAGATTCTGCAGAGGTGGCAACGTTGATGAAGTTGTTGATGATGTCGGCTGGTGAGAACACGACACGAACATCGCCGGAGTTGAAGCTTCCCTCCATCGATCTGAAATTAGATAGACCAGCCACCTATCTGAGTTGGTCACGGCGGGTGAGAAGAACCCTCGTAGGAAAAAATATGGAGGGGTTCCTGACGGGCGAGACAACAGAGCCGGACGAGGGCTCGACAGGACGCGATGAGTGGAAGTCCACTCATATGGTGATCTACATCTGGCTTCTCAACTCCTTAGTCCAGTCTATTGCCGCCACAGTAGACGGTATTGAGATGGTAAAAGATGTGTGGAAGAAGTTGAGAAGGACCTATGATGGTGTGGGGAACAACTTACGGGTCTTCCAGATAAAGGGGGAGATTGATGACACCGTACAGGGAGAGATGACGGTGCAGGAGTATGCCACGGAGTTGGAGCGTCTGTGGTTGGATTATAATCACTCCTCAGATCGGGCGAGCTGCGAGAACCCTAAGTGTAAGGAGAGACAGGTGTGTCTGCAGGAGAGGACGATGAAGTTCCTCAAAGGGCTGACTGCAGCTTTCGCACAGAGGACGGCCCTACTTCTAGCCCAACCAAAGATCTCTAGCCTTGAGGAGGCTATCTCAGCCATGATCCAGGAGGAGATACGCATCAGGCTGCAAGCCGGGACAGGTGGTCCCCCCGAAGCAAAGTCAGCACTAGCGATCACCAGCTCAGGTAACACAGGATCTAAGGGAGAGCCCTGGCAGCATAACCGGCAGTGCTACAACTGTGGGGAGATGGGTCATCATCGGTATGCTTGTACCAAACCACCTAAGGAGGGAGATTCAGGTGGTGGACGAGGACTGTTCGGCGGACGAGGATATAATGGAGGACGTGGTCGTGGTCGAGGGGGTAGACGAGGCAGCCGAGGAGGTTATCAGTCAAACCTCCTGATATCAGAAGGGAACGGAGAAGCTGATGGCATATTTACTGTGGAGGACCAGGCACTGGGAGACATGAGGAGTAGAACAGAGGAGGCATCCACCTCATTCTTTGTTAGGGACAACGCTGCCATGTATGCCCATCCATCAGAAGACTGGATTATCGACTCGGGAGCATCTCGGCATGTGACGGGGAATGCTAGTGAGTTTTCTTCCTACACTCACCTAGCATCAGCAGACAACATTCAGACAGCTGATGGCACTTTTCAGCCAGTGGTCGGTAAGGGTACTGTTAATTGTACAGGTTCAGTAAGATTATCCAATGTTTTACATGCTCCATCCTTTCCAGTCAGTCTCTTGTCCATTAGTTCTATAATCCTCCAACTTAAATGCATTGTTTCTTTTGATATTCCTAAGGTGACCTTCCAGGAGAAAGGGACAGGACGAAGACTTGGGACTAGCACTTGGCATGAGGGACTGTGGTACCTAGATCGAGAAGGACTGGACTCAGCATTGGTATCTATGGCAGAGAAGGCTGGCATGGAAGGACTGCAGCAGAGGACTGAGGATACCTTGATACTCCATCATCGGAGGATGGGACATTCTTTCTTTGATACTCTAAGTAAGTTGTATCCAGAGATTTATGCAAAAACAAATAAAGAGAAATTAGTATGTGATGCGTACGAGTTAGGAAAACTTACTAGGAGCTCATATGTTGGCACGGGTCATAGGAGCACTTCTGCTTTTGAGGTAGTACATTCTGATGTCTGGGGTCCATGTGCTACTAACACTATGAATGGTTATAAGTACTTTATTTCTTTTATTGAGTGTGCCTCTCGTGTTACCTGGTTATATTTGATGAAAAATAAGAATGATGTACCTGCTTGTTTTCGGGATTTCCATAAGCATGTCCAGACTCAGTATAAAGCAGTTGTGAAGGTACTGAGGTCTGACAATGGAACGGAGTATACCAACAGGACGCTTGCAGAATACTTGTCAGCACACGAAATACAGCATCAGACCACCTGTGCATACACACCAGCACAAAATAGAGTTGCAGAAAGGAAAAACAGACACCTTCTGGAGGTCGCAAGAAGTATGATGATCGACATGAATGTCCCACAGAGTCTGTGGGAGCATGCAGTGTTGACAGCAGCTCAACTCATCAACAGGATGCCCTCGAAGGTCCTCGGATGGAAGTTCCCATGTGAGGTATTGCAAGGCAATAATAGTGGGATACTCCCACTGAAGGTGTTTAGGTGTGTGTGTTTTGTGAAGGACAACAGGCCATCAGTTGGGAAACTTAATCCTAGAGCGGTCAAATGCATCTTCGTAGGCTACTCGGTGACCCAGAAGGGGTATGTGTGCTGAAGTCCAGTAGAGAAGAAGAAGTTTGTCAGTATGGATGTCCACTTTCGGGAGCATGAGCCATACTACCGCCAGGACGGAACTTCACACAACACGCCTAATACTGCCAGTATTAGGCGAGAGGGGGAGATGAAGAACTTGGTGGTAACCGATTTAGAAGTTTGGCATGGAGGCACGGAGAAGGGACAAGAAGGTGAAGGTGTTAGGCCTACGGCTCAGGGAGAGTTACTTACCTACAGCAGGAGAGAGAAGCAAACTGCAGGACCAGTACCGACAGTGCCAGTGCCAAGTCCCTTGCCTGCGTTCGTCCCAACTCCTGAGGCACCGACACCAACCCCCCTTCAGGTGATACCCCCTCATTCACAAGATATCATTCCTCCTACTTCTACTCCTCCCACACCACTATCTGTACGGAGGACCACTCGCAGCAATGCAGAAAATCCTCCAAACAGATATGGTTGGGATATTGCTCAGTTTGTTTCTTATGACCATATCTCTTCTTCTCATGGAGCATTTATAGCATCTTTGGATAGTATTACTGTACCTAACAATTGGCAGGATGCCAAATACGATCCGAAGTGGAAAGCGGCAATGCACGAGGAGTTGGGAGCTCTGGAGAAGAACCACACTTGGGAGCTTGTGAGACTGCCAGAGGGGAAGAGAGCAGTTGGATGCAAGTGGGTCTTTACCGTAAAGCAGAACCCAGATGGACAGGTTGAGCGCTACAAAGATTGACTAGTAGCCAAAGGATACAGTCAGACGTACGGCATCGACTATGACGAGACCTTTGCACCAGTTGCAAAGATGAGCACTGTCAGGACTCTGATTTCTCTGGCAGCGAATGGTGGATGGAAGCTACACCAACTGGATGTGAAGAATGTATTTCTTCACGGAGATCTAGTGAAGGAGGTGTACATGGAGATACCACCAGGATTTGGCACCAATCAGACAGTGGACAAGGTCTGCAGGTTGAAGAAGTCCCTCTATGGACTGAAGCAGTCTCCTCGAGCGTGGTTTGACAGATTCAGAAGGGCGATGATAGGGATGAGATATCAGCAGATCAATGCTGATCATACTGTGTTCTTCCGTCGGAGTGGATGCCACATCACCATGCTTGCGGTGTATGTGGACGATATGATTATCACAGGAGATGATGAGCAGGAGATCGCCCAACTCAAAGGAAAGCTTGGCAAGGAATTCGAGGTGAAGGATCTCGGCCTTCTTCGGTACTTCCTTGGGATTGAGATTGCTCGAGAAGCAGAGGGGATTGTTCTCTCTCAAAGGAAGTATGCATTGGACCTTCTCACAGAAACTGGGATGTTGGGGTGCAAACCTGCAGCGACACCAATAGATCAGAGGTTCAAGATTGATGCTGAGGCTGGAGAACCAGTTGATCGGGACAGATACCAGAGACTGGTTGGCAAGCTGATCTATTTGAGCCACACACGTCCTGATATCTGCTTTGCAGTAAGTGTGGTGAGCCGCTACATGCATGACCCACGGAAGGGTCATATGGATGCAGTGTATCATATTCTGAGGTACTTGAAAGGTGCTTCCGGGAAGGGACTAATATTCAGGAAGAACAATCACGTGAGCATCGAGGGCTACTGTGATTCTGACTGGGCTAGTTGTGCTGATGACAGAAGGTCTACCTCGGGATATTGCATATTTGTAGGAGGTAACTTGGTCTCCTGGAGGAGTAAGAAGCAGTCTGTGGTGGCCAGATCGACAGCTGAAGCAGAGTACAGAGCTATGGCCTTGGGAGTTGTAGAGATGCTATGGTTGAAGAATATGCTGGTGGAGCTGAAGCTGGATCAAGGAGCCAAGATGAAGCTGTGGTGTGACAATCAGTCAGCTATTAGTATCGCCAACAATCCAGTACAGCATGACAGGACCAAACACATCGAGATTGATAGATTCTTCATCAAAGAGAAGTTGGATAGGGGATTACTGGAGCTTGGTCATGTTCCAACCAGGGATCAAGTAGCAGATGGACTAACCAAGGGACTTGCCTCAGTGAGCATGATTAGAGGATGTGACAAGATGGGCTTAGTGAATATCTTTCACCCATCGTGAGGGGGAGTGTTGATATGGTATGTTGGGTGTCATATTTAAGTATAGTATAAGCACATGGGAATATCCTGAGGACATATTTGGGATGCCAGAATATGTCACAGGATATTCTATTATGAGATTATTGTCATAATGATTGAGATTATTGTATTAATGACTGTAAGGCTATATAATGCCAATGAGACAATCAATAAAAACACAACTAATTTCAACAAGGGTTGACTAGGATATTCCCAGAAGTGACCTACCACATTGCTACTTGAATGTGGTGACAAATAGGAATGGATTTGTATAGTGTAGGTAGCCAGAAGGTACTTGAAATATAGGAATGCTAATGGAAAAGGGTATAGAGTTGGTGGTACAATAGTTATAAAGGAAAGTAAATATATTGTTTTAAGGAAACTAAGCCAGTAGGTAAAAAATGTAGAAAAATTGAAAATAGTGGATTGGAATTTGTTATATGGAAAGAGACATAAATGCAATAAGAATATTTGTAGATAATATGTTAAAAATGTTTTTGATGTGAAAATAATAGGGGATCGGATAGTGGTAGAAAATATTTTTAAAAAATGAACATATTAAAAGGATATAATTTTTTGTTAGACCCCTCGTAAGCAGGAGCTTGAGCCTTGTGGCATTGGGATGCCCATTTTTTAATTTCTATTAGTATTGGAGCAGACATGGCCCTTAATAGAGCATAATGGAAATTATGGAACATGAGGTTTAATACAACCAACCAACCAACCAACCAACCAACCAAAAGTTTTGGGATAAAGGTGGTTGTACTTGTTTTATATAGTCCGGTTAAAGGTTTCCCGGGAGGAAAATAAGTTATATATGCTAAAGAGGACTTCAATCGTCATGTTGGGAAAATATATGATAGTGATTATAATAGCGTAACTTCGTATATGTTGTGCATAGTGTCTTACATTTTTATTGTCAGTCCCAAGTCCGGGTAAAGGAGGCTAGGGTTGCGTTAGGTTACCAACAATCAATGTAAAATGTTGTGGAGACTATGAAATGAATCCTTACATAAACATGTTAGGTTTCCATCAATATATTAAAGAGGTGGGAGGACATGCCATTAATTGAGCTGAATGGAAGAAATCAATGTTTACAAATTACGCTCTGTTGTTGTTGTAGTAGTGAATATGATAGCGTGCATGAAAACTATGGGTACGTGATTGGAATAGAAGGGTAATAGGATTCTTGAATTTGCGTTTTTGTTTGAACTTGCTACTGACCTAATGAATTATGATAATAGATACTTGTTTTAATTAGGAAGAGGAATATGCAATTTCTTCTAAAACAGGAATATTTAATTACTTTTAAGAGCAGATTCGATGTTAGCCAAGTATGTTATTTCTTTAGTAGGTAGATAGGTGATCGTGCATATTGCTAGGTTATGGAAAATGTAGGTTGACGGCGATAGATATTAGTATTAGGAAATGGAACAAACCAACTATGGTTTTTTTTTTTTTTACTGTTTTTCTTCTTTTTTTTGTTTTTTATTTGTTGTCTGTTTTTTATTTTAAATTTAAAACATCTAAACTTTTATATTTATTTTATTTTTTTATATTTATTTTTGTTTTTATTTATTTATGATCTGTTTTTGGATAACTATGATGATGTTTCAGACTTAGTAGTTATGTTTATGACTATACATTTTGCATTACTTTGATGGTGCTATGAGTTTGTTTTTATATATATATATATATATATATATATATAAACTATAATTTGTGCTATCTTGTGGCAATGTGTCTTTGTGCTCCTCGTGCCTAGGCTCTTGCGCCTTTTAAAACCTTGGTATTAAAATTATATCAGAATTGTAGAATAAAAAGATATTAATAAAAGAAAATGGTTTTGACAAGAGGCGGAGTTATTTTACATCATGTTTAATGAGAAGAACCTAGAAAATTTATGGTCACTGTCATGTGAGCTAGTTTAGGGTACGATCATATTGCTTTTAGATAGCAATCAGGTCGGGCTGTGGTTAGAGTCTGGTTGATTGTTTATCCACAACCCGAACCGAACCCGTTTGTCCCTATTCGTCTAACCCATTTAAATGGCTGGATCCCGTATGCTTTTCTTCTTCTTCTTCTTCTTCTTATCTGATGTGTAGTGATTGAATGAATTTTTTTCTAAGTTTTGTCCATATTGTACTTACGGATTCATTTGGTTTTTCCTTGAATTTTATTTGTGTGAAAATTGGGATGTGTAAATAATGGGTCAAACTACTTTTGTTATGCTGGATTTTTTTTTATATATTGAGTTTGGATAGAGGGATGGGTTTGAATTGATCCGTTATTAAATGAGTCAAGTCGGATCAAACGGATCACCACACATTGATAAGAGCCCAGCCTGTTTATTAAACGGGCATACCCATATATGCTTGAATCCGTTTAAGCCGGATTCAAACCTGTCTAAGAAGGCAGGTTAAACCCAAATTGTCACCCTTAATATTGTTATTGTTGTAAAATTAGCATTTTTTTACTTGAATGGCGCTTTAGATAAAACAAAATAGGAAAATATGTAGTAAGGGTGATATTCCAATTGAGGTTCAAAAAATATTTATGAGAGAAGTGATTGATTTGGCCAACTAATTTTTGTAACCAAATAAAAAAAAACTAGGAAAATGATTGATTAATGGAGCAACATTGTCTTACATGCATTGAAAAGAAAGGGAAATGTACAAAGTTGTGCTATCGAGGAATAAAGCTTTAGTTATACCATGGAAATCGGGAGAATTTCATAAAATCAAGTTGGTTTAATGTTGTAGAAATCCATGTAGAACCCGAAGATTAATAGAAAATTTTAGTAACAAATTGGTAATTGTTATATGGAGATTATAAATGAATATATAATGTATTGTGACTATGGTGCATTTTGCAGATAACTGGAATAGACACCACAACATTCTCCATGACAAGTCAAGTATAAGCACTAAGTGCTTACTGTTTGTTGCTATACCTCTTTTCACTACTCATGGATTAATTTAAGAGTATTTAGGATGATATTTTATGGTATATTTTTTCCAAGGTTCAAAGTATCGGTATCGGACCATTCCTATGAGTATCGGGATCGACGTTATCGATAGTATCGGCGGTTTCGGATCGGAGTATTGGATTTTTTGGTATCGGAAAGCAAACAACTATTAGTAAATTATTAACATTTTAGAGAATATATTTTATACATTTATGCATAATTTAAAGTATTTCAGTGTTGTTTCTTAGTATTTTTGATATTGAATGAAATAGTAGTCACCCTTGTCGATTTATTTATATGCGATAGATAAATATTGAATGAAATAGTAGTCACCCTTGTTGATTGATTTATATGCGATAGATAAATTTTTCTCTTTTATATGTTTTTACAACCTTACTATGCTTTTACACCCTTGCTAATTGGTCTTTTTAATTCAATTTTCTTTGCCGAATTGACCGGAAAAGAGACCTCTAATGTTGGTATCGGTCAATATCGGGTATCGGTCGGTAACGGATCGGGACATGCCAAACTGTATCGGTATCGGCCGTATCGGATCGGTATCGGCTGATACTTCAAACTATGATTTTTTCTTGAAATTGTTCTAGACTGCTAGTTGATGAGAGTAGTGAATGTCAACTTCCAAAATAGATTGTGGAGAAGAGAATCTTGAGGTTTTTAGGTTAGTAGGACCACAATATATAAATAAATGTAACATCAACCAAATGTAAAAAAGAAACAAGGGAGGAGTCGAGATACCATAACTTTATTATTATTTTATGAACAGGTATAGATATACTACATTTGTCAAGAATTTTCTAGTCTTTATAATATTGTTGAATATATTAGACAGCCACGTCATGTCTCACATTTTGCAATCTCAATGAGGATGTCATTATGTCAACTTCCTGGTTTTAGTTTTCTTGAAAATACTTTATGCTAAAGAACCTTACTTTGCGATAATTGCGTTAAGCTAAGTCATAGTCATTCTTGTAAGACCATAAAAAGTAATGTTATTAAACTCTGTTGTTTCAATCACGTATCATCAACTTGATGATCTCCCTGTTAGTACCATTTTGCAACTTTAATAAGGATATTGTTATGTCAACTTCCTGGTTTTACTTTTTTTGAAAATAGTTTTAACGCTAGACATCCTAACTTTGGGATAGTTTCGTCAAAGCTAAGTCATATTTATTCTTGTTAGCTCAATTAAAAAGTAGTCTTATTAATTTCTGTATTTTCAATCACGTATTTACTTGATGATCTCCCTGTTAGTACCATTTTGTCTTGCCCTAATCACATGAGCTACATACTTGATACTTCAACCTTTCTTACTCTTTAGAATCTTTAAAAAAAAAGATAAATATTATAAGATTGTGGAACTTGTGGTTAGCCAAGGTAGTCAAAGGCACAAGGCGCACTCGAGACGCAAAGGGTCCAAATCGCCTGAGGCGCAAGGCGCACTTAAGGCGCGCGTCCGAGCGACGCGAGGCGCAAAAATTATATATATATATATATATATATATATCGGATTTCTACATTGATAAACATGTGTGCTTCAAATTTTCCATGTCTAGGTTGCAATCACTTTGAATTGAGTAATTGAGAGAGAAAACAGTAAAAAAAAGTACATCAGTTCAAAAAAGTCTAAAAACAGTACAACAGTTAAAAAAACAGTCTAAACATGTTTTTTTTTCACAAGATTTTCAACGCCTTAGCTATTCCAAGGCGCTCGAAAAAGGCGCACCTAGGCGCGCCTTAAGAATTGCGCCTTGCCTGGAGTGTCCTGAGGCGCTGCCCCTGCGCCTAGGAGCAAGGCGCGCCTTTGACTACACTGTGGTTAGCTAGTGAAGTAATAAGATTGTGGGATGTTGAGAGTTCAAATTCTACTATACTCACAATATATATATATATATATATATATATATATATATATATATATATATATATATATATGGGTTATTTATACTAACTATCCTAAGTTTTGGACTTATTACACGGGGTACCCCTATTTTTAAATTAATTACACTGACCACCACTCCCTTTAGAAAAATAAAATAAAAATAGGGGTAGTTAGGCCGACCCGTAGGGAAGGGTGGACGGGCCAGGCCTTTGATCGGGCCGACCCAGCCCGAGTTTGGCCGGACTGGGCCATGAGCGGATTTCTTGCTGCTCGGCCCAATTAACACCTTGAGAGACACCTAGTAGTGAGACTTTTCAGTTTTTAGTATTGATAATCGTAGGACACTCTTGCGTTGTAAGAAAAGTTCTATAAGACGACAATTAAGATCAACTTTGCTTTGTGGGTAGAGTGGTAAACGATTAAAAAATGTCCAGAAAATGAGCTTGCAGTGACAACACTACGATGGATGTTTCCATGGGAAGTTGGAGGTGGTGCCAATTGAGTATAATACGAAAAATTCAGTATAATATGAGAGGAGAATGTCTTAGGTGGTTTGGCTACGTGCAACTTAGACCAATAAATGCACCGATTATGAGTGTTAAGATATTAAAGGAAATGCTAGAACTTAGAGGCTACCTAAACGAATTTGGATTGACGGATATTGTTTTTGTACACGTTATATGGCTTAATAAAGAGAGTAACGAATTCAAATGCTCGACCCTAACATTTTGAACAGAAATTAAAAAGAAAATAATTTAATATAATTAAATCACAAATAAGATAATAAGTATGCTAAAATTCAAAATAGGTAATGTATCACTCATGTCGCCAAATGCAATGGCGACATGAATGTAATTTATTATTTTTATTTTTCTGAGAAAAAGTAAATCATTTATGTTTTGCTCCTAAGTCGCCAATAGTACTAGTGGTCTGGAAATAGAACCGCTAGTAACAATGGCGACCTGGCAGCGCTGAAGGAAAAAAAAAAAAAAAATCTCTCACGCCACCAATGGCGTGTATTGTGCTCTCAAAGTTTGCATGTGCTCAAAGTGTGCTTGCACAGAAGTGCTCAAAGTGTGCTTGCTTTTGCTCAACGTGCAACACATTTTGTTCACTTACTGAAAACGCCAAAGCCATTTGGCGATGCATGCACTCATGTCGCCAATGCTAACAACAACTTGGACACCATTTCGCCATTATGGCATTTTTATTATATATATTAAATAAAATCATTTTTTCCAGAAAGAAACGATAACAAAACCAAGATCTAGCGCCCAAGTCGCCATTGCTAATGGCGTCATTACTTTTTTTTGAATTTACTAATTTTTTTTATCTTATTTGTAATTTAATTATAATATATTAAAATATATGTATTTTGAAAAAAAAAAAAGAGGCTTTGTTATTGTTGTAGATTCCTCTCTTGGTTTGGACCCGCATCTTTAGCAGAAGCTACTTGAGCTAGACATTGAGCACCTCAAATCATTTGGCATTCCGCCTGCCATATTTTTCTGAGCAACCGACAACTAATCATTGATCGTAGCAGGCCTACGACCAAGGCCCGCCTCATGGCATCTAGGTTGAAAGAGAGAAATCGAACAAGTACAGTCGTCCTCTATGGGATGTACTATTAAATTAAAATTAGGATTATCTGCAAAAAACCAAGGCAGAGTGGTTTATGAATGTCTATGCAGTTGGGTTTGATTTTACCAAAGACGACGAATGAAAATATGAACTCACAACCTTTTATGCGTCGGAGCATTGCAGGCTTACCATTTTGTTTTTTTCTGGTAGCGAAAAAGTTGTTGATAATGAAAGAATTCTTCCAGGTGGATGGCAGTGAGAAGAAAAAGAAGAACTCAGGTGGATTTCAAGTTGGAAAAAGAAAAGTGAAGACAAAATTGTCAGCAGTAGCGAAGGCTAAGGCAGCTCAAGCAATGGAGGTGGACAAGTAAACGGGTGAAGCCACTTAACCTTCACTTGTACTAAACGAGGCTTTTAATGCTGTGTATCATCTGGAAATTCAAGTTTTGTATCAGTTCTCTCTGTAAGAAGCTGTAAATTTTTTCTTGGAAACAGAAATTATATTTGGAAAACTAAGCCAAAAGGATGTCCCAGATTGTGTTAGGGTGTTCATACAGATTCTGTTTCAATTGCAATTGCTGGCCTCGAGTAAACATTTGTACTGCTAAAAACGCACAAGAAACACAGGCTGCAGACTTAAATTATACTTCTTCCCACCTCATTCTAAACCTCCAGTTGGTATCCTAGCAACTTAAAATCTGCATAGAAATGCTACAACTCTTTTGGCCTCGCAGTTGAACCCTCTCTTTGATTCAATTTCTTCGAAACCGATGCAGATACGGGATGAAAATGCGTATGCAAATTATCGATATTTAGACTTTCCGTTTCTTTCTACTTTGTCGAACCAAACAACAGTCACTTAATGTAAGTCCTACCCGATTTTGGGATATTTTAACAAACGTTCCCACTACAAATATAGAAAATAGCATATATTTCAATTTATTTAAAAAAATTAGCAAATATTTCCATTATGAGTAAAATAATCAAAATTTTCATTAAATAGTAGGGGTATATATTAAATTTTTAAATATTATATGCAAACGAATGAGGGTATTTGCTAGTTTTTAGAATAAAAGATTATTTACACTAACTACTCCTATGTTTTGGACTTATTATACGGGATATTCCTACTTTTAAACTAATTACACTCACCATCCCTCCCTTTAGAATTTTTTTAACAAAATAGGGGTAGTTAATGTTATAACTTTTCATTTTTGTACCCCGTGTAATAAACATAAAACATATGGGTGGTCAGTGTAATTAGTTTAAAAATAGGGATACTCAGTGTAATAAGCCCAAAATTTAGAAATAATTAGTGTAAATAGTCCTAAAATAAGTGAGAATATATGTTAGTTTTTATATTTGTATTGAGAGCATTTGCTAAATATTCCATATAAGGGTAGTGTACCTATGGGCCTCTCTGTCCAAGCCCAAACGGATCTTTGGACAATGGTACTCTTCCTTGTATATGTTCATTGTTGTTGTGCGTAGTCTATACCTCAGGATAAAATTGCAATGGGGACACAACATTATAAAGTGACAAAGACATCAATCTTTGTTTCTGGATCAGCCACTATAGTTGTCCTCCTTTTTGCTGCTGACTGCGACTTTGTTGCCCCCCCCAAAGAATTGAACTGGTCCCTTCATATCTGTCTCATGGTGGGGATAGGCTCCTAGACCCCTATCCAGTTGGTGAGCAATTTGTTGAGCTGGTGGAAATAAAAGCTATGCAGCCACAGGCATGGTGGTCCCCTTTGGAAATGCATCTGTTCCTAAAGCTTGAATATGACTGCATTTGGCAACAAGATTGATGATGACAAGAGGAAAAAGTGGATTTTTTTTTCTATGGATAAGAGAGCAATTTGTTGGTGGCCAAGGCCCCCCCCGGTGAAGAGAGCGGTTTAGGGACCTTTTGGGGTTGGAGAGGTGCGGACATTGTGGGAGGGATCCTCATCAATTTGCACCTTGGAGAGGAATATAGATGGACAAGGGAGGATACTTTGGCATTCAATGCCAAGCGAGTCATGAACCCCTCCATCTTTTTGCTAGTGGACCAAACCAAGGGTAGCACTTTCTTATTGTTGTTATTTTTTGAATCTGTGGAGCAAAGGGATGACCAGTTTTGAAAGGTGTACTTCGTTTATAAATGTGAAGTGGGTCTGACGGTCCGAAATTCTGCCAGAGATTGGCCCGATCAAATGCGGGCTTAGCTTCAATGGATGGCCCAGTCCGGCCGGGAACCCGCCACAGGCCCGGTCCGGTCAAATCTGGTTCGGGTCGGTCCGGATCCAGTCAACGGACCGGTCCGCTTTGGCCCACTCCTCCAACGAATCTGGGCTGGGTCGGAGGATCTGACGCGCAAGTCCGGCTCGGTCCATCCTCTGGTCGGGTCGAGTCCAATTCGGACGGTCTAGTTGGGCCGGCCCGGTTTAGACCCGTTTATTTTTTTTAAGAAAATAATAATTGTAATATATATATATATATATATATATATATATATATATATATATATATATATATATATATATATATATATAATTTATATATATATATATATTAAAATCAAAATAAAAAAAAAAAAATGAACCGGACAGGCCAGAGAAAAATAAAATAAAATAAAAATAAATAAATTAATTAATATATATATATATATATATATATATATATATATATATATATATATATATATATATATAATTGGGCCGGCCCGACCCGACCGTGGATCGGCCCGGTCCTACCCTAACCGGGTCATGGGTCTGGACTGGGTCGGATTATTTGTTGACCGAACCAGGTCGGCCCGACCCGCCGCTCTCTTCGGGTTGAGCCCGGCTCGGCTCAGCCCCGACCCGGTCAAACCCGGTTGACCCAGGGCGCGGACTGGTCCGGACCAGCCCAATACACACCTTGAGCTTAGCTAGGTGAATGTCTAGGACCTGTCAGGTCCACCAACTTTTTCGATCAGACCGGGTTTTTATGCCCCCCCCCCCACCACACACACACACACACACACTTCCTCCCCTCGAGCCCGGCCCGATCACCCAAACAGGTAGGATTTCTTCTCCATGCCTAGTCTGAACCCCATGCGAATCCCGTCATATAACCATTTGTAGGGGGGTGGGGGTGGGTGGGTCTACTATTCACACCCTCTCCTTGTGAGCACTCTGATTTTTATATATGGTTATTTTGCAATTATTTTATAATTTTATTTAATTAAATAAGGTAAATGATTAATTTCTAAAATTATTATATATATTAAAGACACTTTGCAATGGCTTGGACCTTTTGATCAATGCACAATTTTTTTTCAACAAAGTTCATAATAATGATCTTGACTGGACCTACTACACTTGTGACATTGGTGTTGCATTTGTTTGATCTCCCCCATGCTCCAAAAATATTAACAAACATCTTGAACCATCATTGCCGCAAAACTCCGTTATTTGACTTGTCGAACCCAACCGAGCCCAAACACCCGACTCGGGCTTCAAACCAATTCCTACGACTTATGTACACTACCCCACACCCATCCTGTCATACCCCGGTTTCGCAGAACCGATCATCCTCGCATTCGGTTCTGCAAAGCCGTTCGTCCTCGCCAGGGCATAATACCGTACAAGTCTGGGGTTGCACTTGTAAAAGACAAGAACGTACACATATGTCAAAATCTTTTATAAACATCTCAGCAACACAACAACAGAAAATTGAACACACATATTGTATAGGAAGAAAAATATTTTTTATTCATTCATTGCAAAATAGTACAATTTTTTCAGTACTGAAATGGAAATGCCTGAACGGCTTACATAGCTTTGCATAAAATAAAGACCGATAGACTGACATAAAATAATATTCTTATCCCATATAGTATGCTCCTTTATTGCATCATTGAAACTAGAAAATAGCAACTTGAGAATCTTGGAATACTTTGAAGATAGGAAGAAGCTTTGAAAATAACTGCAACAAAATCTTTATCTCCCTTGAGCTCTCGCGGTATCTCGGTTACCTGGGTTGCCCACAGGGACGTGGGTCAGTACTCAACATGTACTGGTGAGCAGAACTAGCCCACTCACCTAAACAAATACTTGTGAATTAAGATAAGCAGTTTCATAGGAAACAGTTCAAATAGACAACAGTTCAAATATGCAACAATTTAAATAGGCAACAGTTTAAATAGGCAACCGTTAATATATGCAACAATTAAGCAGTGCAACATATAAATCTTTGCAACATATAAAATTCTTACCCCGACCAATGTCACGCCCCGGTCCCGCAGGGCCGTTCGTCCTCGCTTTGGTCCCTACGGAACCGATCGTCCTCGCACGGGCGTGATGCCGTGCAAGCCTAAAGTGCGCTTGCACAAGGCCAAAGCTTGAAACAAGGGCAAGTAAGCTATTCAATATCTGAAGCAGCGGCACATAACATTGCAGAAAAGTGAAGAACACAATGGCATATGAAAATAGGCTCTTTTATTGATATTCACAAATGTTACAAGCGGCACATGGCCGAGGTTATAATTCGCTCAAGCACTCTTCTCTCGATTACAATGATACCGTTCCATACATTATGTCCCTTTATACAAAGCAACTCAAAGCAGGCACAACTCGATGCGGCTCCAGGCATCGACTCCAGATTTTCGGTTCCTTGGGATGAGGCACGGCTATCGCTTCCTCGGACGAACGGGCACCTGAGAACAAGCAGACTGTTGGTGGGTCAGCACTTTATGCAAGTACTGGTGAGATAAAATAACTGAACAGAAGCTACACCCCCTGAAACCCACACTAAGTAATCATGTGGCAAAATATTGCATTACTAGTGATCTTGCTAGTTTTACCTAAGTTCATTTCATGCAGTTCAGAACTATAGTCAGATTATATCTTTGAAAGCATAACTTGAAAACAGTTTGCATATCGAAACTATAAGCATACGAATCGGGACAGTGCTCTATCGTGTAGTGCGCAGCATGTATTGTGCAACACAAGTCTAACTCTTAGGGGCAAAGCTTAACTAGCATACGGATCATATCGAATCGAGGCAACGTATCAAGTGGACTATCATTTAATCAAGCACACAAATAGAACTATCAATCAGAGGTCGGTCCCCAAGAAACTCAGGATCGGTAGCGGTAATCCAGCTAACCAATGACTCACATTCTGATCCTATTAGCAGATGTGACTCATGGCTGCACATTACTGCCGAAGCAGCCGTAACCAAGGTTCAGCTCTGCACTAATAGTCATTGTCCGACCGATGCGAATGCATGCAACACTATCAGATAAATTCTACGATGCAGACAAAATGAACATGCGTGCTCATGCATAAACTCATATTTCTTACCCCATAGCCGAACGGTTATCCCTGCAGAAGACACACAAGTTAGTCACAATATGCACCTTATGAACAAACTTATGAATCCATCTTCTTCTGGTGTCACAATGATAGGTATGCAAGAAGGTAAACCTAGCATGCGCCCTATCTATATGACGGTCCTGAGAAACTCATTGATGGACAACAACACCCCCCTAGATCCTTTCGGAACGGAACATCAGGGTGCTCTCACAATCCCTTCCGGACCGACCGATTCCCAGTGCCCCAGGAATCGACCGAGAGACTATTACCTTGTGCACAAGTTGTCCGAGACCAATGCAAGACAAGCAACATTCACATTCACATTCACAAGCACATAACAATCTAATAGCCACACCCCCCTGGAACCCGAAGGCACGGAACATCAGGGCGGACTATTAGACTATACTCTTCTTCTTATTCAAGCAAACACATCTTTTCACATATCTAATAGCACACCCCCCCGGAACCCGAAGGCACGGAACATCAGGGTGCACTATTAGTCTATGCATATACGAATCAAAGGCAGCAGTTCGATATAGCAAAACAGACAAGCGAAACATACTTTTTGACAAGCACGATTGATTCTTATTTAACATGCAAAAACTATCTCTTTCTTTCTTAGCATATTCAGGGAACATATTTCAGGCATTTCGTTTACTTATCTTCTTAGCATGGCAAGAGTTTGTTTGAGCTGTGTCGGTGTAACTAAGCATGTAATATTTCTATCTTTCTCTTAGCATAGCAGTAGTTCGTTCTCATTTCTGACAAGCATTTATATTCTCTTAGTTAGGCAGCATATTCGTTTCAATGACAAGCTATGTGAGTTCTTTTATTAGCATGCTGAGTCGATTCTATCATTCTCTTATGAAAACATTTTTTTTAAGCAAACAAGCATTCAAAAACTCAGATTCATTTTTAAGTCATGCCAGAATCAGAGAATGCAGTTCTGTCCACTCACCTTGATTAATCGGTCGGGAACTCTCCGAGAAGACTTCCGTTCGAGCAAGCAAGTCGATCCCACTTGTACATAGCGCCGACGCGGAGCGGGGCACTACAACCAATGGTCATTCCTGTATAAATTACATGATTGTTCTTACCGCCCCTGCATAAGACATTATTAGCATGCAACACTCTTAGGATCATTTGTGTCGTTTCACCATTTAAGACTTTTACCACGGTATGCAATGCACCTCCTCAGGAAGGTAGCTAGCCTCAACTGAGAATCCCGCAATACCTCGTGCCTATAAGCACGTCCGAATGTCTCCCCCTAGGTCGAAGTAGTCCCCGGTGCCCCAGGTCCCGACCAAGGAAACTTATTACCTTGTGCACAAGTTGTCTATAACCATGCGAATGCATAAATGACTAAATAATAAATACATTGCATGGTAAAGTAATAAAATATTCACAACAAACATTATTCTCAATGGGGACTTCTTACTCCATACTTTTCTCGCTTGGAGACTTATACAGTCCATACTTACTTGCCTTCTTACTTTTCTGGACTTAAACAATCCATACCCGCATTTCTCTATTGATTGTTTACATTATAGCATAGCATACTCTTGATAGTTATGAAGATGTTCCTCATATTGTGTCGTATCAAGATGCAATCGTGGTATTAAACTTGTGGCATTAGTGGCTTTATCGATCATTGGACTTAACAAGGTTACAAGATAACTTTATAATTATTGGCATGAAGGAGTAGAGAAGAAGGGACAAAATCGCTCACCAAAAAGAGAATGCTGAGAGAAGGATGACGCTTGCTCGCTCAGGCTCCGGTCATGCGTCTATCTGCTTTGGCACCAACATTTGGCCAGACTACCATCTTTCTTTCTCTCAGAGTTTTCTAGAATGAATGCATGAAATCGATAAAAATGAGCAAAACAACCAATCATCGAAAATCAATCACGAAAACGCATTCATCAAAATCAAGCAGTAAAAATCCAATAAAAACTATTGGACTCATTCCAGCCGAGATCGATCCATTAATTGGAAATGTTCATTGCATTTGTCCGCGATTGATTATGCCAAAAGATTTTTCCAATACTCATTTCCAACTGAGTCAATTGAGCCACAAGCCTTATATAGTGAACCGCTAGGAGAGGGGCACTACATAATATACCACTAAGAAAAGTTTCGTCCTCGAAACTTAAAATAAAGCTCCTACCTGTAGGCCGAATAAGAAAGGGTACTTCTTCCTCATCTCTTCCTCGAGTTCCCACGTTGATTCCTCGACTGCATGATTCCGCCACAACACACGAATCAAAGCCATAGATTGATTTCGTAAGGTTTTCTCCTTCATGTCCATGATCTGAATAGGTTCTTCTGCAAATGACAGGTCGACACTAAGCTCAAGTTGATCGAAGTTCACTACGTGACTTGGGTCATGCACGTATCTTCTTAGTTGGAAAACATGGAAGACATCGTGACTTCCGCCAAAGCCGGAGGTAGTGCAAGTCGATAAGCCACTGGTGCCACCCTCTGTAGAGTCTCGAAGGGTCTAACAAATCGCAGACTCAGCTTCCTCTTGACGCCGAATCGGATTACGCCTCGCATGGTTGTTACTTTTAGGAACACATGATCACTCTCCATGAATTTCAAGGGTCGCCGATGTACATTCGTGTAACTTTTCTGACGACTTTGAGCGACTCAGAGATTCTCCCGAACCATGTGAATTTTTTCGACCGTCTGTTCAACAAGTTTCAGTCCGAGCACTTGCCGTTCGCCGACTTCCTTCCAACATATCGGCGATCTACACTTGCGTCCATAAAGTGCCTCATACGGGGCCATCTGAATGCTCGCTTGATAAATATTATTATAAGCGAACTCTACCATCGATAGATATGTATCCTAATTTGCCTTCAAATTTAGCACACACAGTCGTAACATCTCTTCTAGGATCTGGTTTACTCTCTCGGTCTTCCCATCAGTCTGCGGATGGTACGCCGAGCTGAAATACAACTTGGTGCCCATTGCCGACTGAAGACTATTCCAGGAACGAGATAAGAATCGTCCATCCCCATCCACACAATTAAGACTGACATTCCATGTAACCGGACAATCTGATCCAAGTAAATCTGAGCTAAACGGTCAGCGTCCCATGTAATTTTGATTGCAATAAGATGAGCCGACTTGGCCAGTCTATCCACGATGACCCAAATCGCGTCATTTTTTCGTTGCATCTTTGGTAAGCCCACTATGAAATCCATTGAGATGTCCCCCGACTTCCATTCTGGAATAACGAGGTTCTGCAACTCTCTACCTGGCTGCTGATGTTCTGCTTTCACATGTTGACAATCCAAACACCGTGACACGAACATTGCCATATCTCTCTTCATGCCATGCCACCAAAATATTGTGCGTAGATCCTTGTATATTTTGGTGCTTCCCGAATGCAAGGAGTACCCAGCATAATAAGCCTCAGTCAGTATTTCCTTTCGGAGTTCATCATCCTTAGGTACACACAATCTTCCTTTAATCCGTAACATATCGTCTTCATGTTCCACGAAATTGGTTGCCTTTCCTGCTGAAAGCAACTCACGTATCTTCTGCAAGAATAGATCATCCTTTTGGCGGACTTGATCTTTTTTAGCAAGCTCGGCTCTAGTTGTAGTTGAGCCAGCTGCGCCCCCTGATTTTGAACTCTGTATTCAATGTCCATTTCTTCCAACTCTCGAAGTAGAATGCTTGACATAGATAATGATCCGACGAATTTCTGACTCAATGTATCCGCCACAACATTTTCCTCCCCTGGAGTATAAACGATCGACAAGTCATAATCATTTATCAATTCTAGCTTTCGCCTTTGCCTCAAATTTAGCTCCTTTTGGATGCATATGTACTTCAGGATCTTGTGATCTGTGAAGATCTCACAAGACACTCCATAGAGATAGTGTTGCCATAATTTCAACGTGAACCAAATTGCGGCAAGTTCCAAGTCATGTGTCGGGTATTTTTTCATGATGCTTTAGCTGTCTCGAGGCAAAAGTGATCACTTTTCCACGCTGCATAAGAACACATTCCAAACCGAGCCGAGATACATCTCTGTATATCTGAAATCCCTCAGGTCCATCCGGAAGAGTAAGGATTGGAGCCGAGACGAGCCGCTGATTCAATTCTTGGAAACTGCTCTCACGGTCGTCTGTCCATTTGAATACTACTCCCTTCTGGGTAAGGCGAGTCATATGTGACGTAATCTTCGCAAAGTTCTTTACAAATCTCCGAGAGTAGCCTTCCAAGCCAAGGAAATTCTGATCTCACTAGCCGATGTGGGCTATTTCAAGTCCACCACTGCCTCATTTTTTTTTGGTTAACTGATTCACCATCTGCTAAAATAATATGCCCAAAGAAGGACACACTGCTCATCCAGAACTCGCACTTGTTTAACTTCGCATATAACTGATGTTCACGAAGCATTTCTAGTACAATCCTTAAATGCTCGGTGTGAGTTTATTTGTCCCTTGAGTAGATCATGATATCATCGATAAACACGATGACGAACTTGTCTAAGAAGGGTCGGAATACTCGGTTCATCATATCCATAAAAGCCACTAGAGCATTGGTCAAACCAAAAGGCATACCAAAATCTCGTAGTGTCCATATCTCGTACAAAATGTCGACTACGGGACATCCACTGGTTTGATCTTCAACTGGTGATAACCTGAGCGAAGATCAATCTTTGAAAATATTCTTGTACTATAAAGCTGGTCAAACAGATCATCAATTCTTAGCAGAGGATACTTGTTTTGTATTGTCACTTTCTTCAGCTTTCGATAATCTATACAAAGACGTATTGTGCCGTCTTTCTTCTTCACAAACAACACTGGAGCTCCCCAAGGTGAAACACTTGGACAAATATAGCCATGATCCAATAACTCTTGTAGTTGTGAATTCAGTTCCTTTAATTCAGCATGTGCCATATGATACGGTACTTTTGATATCAGACGAGTATCCGAGAAGGTGTCAATAGTAAACTCAATTTCATGATCTGGAGGCATTTTGGGTATCTCGTCTGGAAACACGTCGAGAAATTTTGTCACGACTTCGGTTTCACCAGAATCTGCGCCCTTCATCCAAGTGTTCCAAACAGAAGTAAGGTGCCATTCACACCCCGAATATAGCATGTGTCTTGCAGTCATCGCCGATACCACCATCACCGTCTTAGATGCCGAGATGCACGAATAAGAGAACTCTGTCTCGCCAGGAATGCGAAACACCACTCTCTCTTTCGCGTAGTCAATTATCGTATTGCAAGTCCCGAGCCAAACCATGCCCAGAATGATATCATAGTCTGTGATGTCCAGGACTAGTGCATTCAAGGACACGTATCTTTCCCCAATACAAATATAACCATCCCTGCAAATTGAACTAGCATGCAAATCTACTAAGATTCATATCTAGCGGTGTCTTACAAAATTTATGTTCATTAGCAAATTCAGAATATATGAAGCTATGGGTAGCACCCGAATTAAATAATAAGCAAGCATGTATTTCTCTGTAAAGTAGTGTACCTGTTATAACAGTGTTTGAGGCAAGCACTTCTTCTTGAGTTATTGCAAACACTTTACCCTGTGCTGCAGGACGAGGATTCTGAGCATTCACCAGTGCTGCAGGAGGAGCCCGTGACGCTTGCCCACGATTCTGATTGTAGTGCTGTTCACGTAGAGGATTCTGATTCCTACCTCCACTGTTGTATTCATAATGTTTGTGACCCAGCCTGCCATATTTGTAATATCCCTCATGACACTCTTCCGTGCGGTGTCCAGGACGATTGCACCTAATGTACCACGATCGCTGATAGCATCCACGATTGTCATTTTTGTTCTAACGCTTGGATGCATCAGATCCGCTTGCCGCCATGGGTCGTTTATAGTTGTTCCCATGACTGCTCTGTGTCTCCCCTCGAGTGTAATGACCCATTCTGTTTAAGCGGACAATCGATTCAAATGACGCAAGTGCAACGACCCAACCCTCTATGCTCAGCGAAAAGACTCGTTTGAGGCAAAGTATTTCCAGACTTGGACCTTCAGGAGTTCAAACTTTGATTTTCAAAGACTCGCTCGGAGTATCGCTCGACCGAGGCGAATCATTTTTATAGTGGATGGCTTCGATGAACTTGTCTTTGCTTAGCCAGCACACTTAAAATATGGACGATACATGCTAGTCGCTAGGTGAATCATCCCTTGCATGCTAATAAAGAATACAACGCACCTAGCTAAGGGAATAATCCTATCTTGTATTGCTTGTGTTAGAACATGGAAATAAAACTTGGCTTATAAATGGACCCTCGCATGCTACCTTTGCTTCGTGCAAGTAGACCCCGCTATGCCTCGAGTAGAACATTATACTCTTTGTAGTGCACTGCTTCACTTGTTTATACTGCACGCCTTAAAAACTATGTCGCTCGATATGTCTCTGAACGGTTGCACTCCTCGCACTACCCCTTAGACCGTACCAACATAAATGCTTATGTTTCATATAAATGCATGCTTGCCTGCTTACACTGTAGTTGTACTCGTTTCCTCATTTCAATGCTTGCCACACAAATTTATGCCACTATCAAGTAACACTATCTGTATCGTGCATGCATCTAGTTAGCCAGAAGACTATCAAATAGTCATTCTGTGCAATATGAACATGCAAGTATACGGGACCGTTAGGTCGCCAAGGCAGTTCCCGAACCAGGAGAATACATCAAGTCAATTTTAACTCTGAACGAGAATTATGTCAAGTAAAACAAGAATCATAGCTCGTGGAGCAATGCTCGTTCAGAACAAGAATCAAGGATTATCATGTCATGTTGTGAATCTGGAAGACCCAAGATTTGTATGTCGCGGACAACTTGGTAACAAGGAAGATTCTTGAAATCTCGTTCCATGGACGGTCTCCGGGGCCCCGGGGCCGATCCGATCCGGATGGAATTCACGTATCAGCCCTTCATATGCGAACATGATGGCGTCTCCGCTCACGTCGCGTCATTCTTGCTCAAAGGCTGATAGTATCACGTGCTGGACGGGATGGCTTATAGCGCCTCACGTACTTTTTGTTGCATACCATCCTCGTTCAAGACTATAACTCATCCTTTATTGCTATGCCAGCGACTCATGTTCATATAGATAAGCCATCCTCGCTTAGCGATAATCCGTATGCGAGTCATTGCATCACATCCAATATTCAAAAACACCTGAACGGATATGAGTATAACACACTTGTACATATTTGAACACTTGAACATATTCTGCAGCACTTCTAGATAATCTGTATAACTCGTGCACCTAAAACAGAACCTCGCTCATGACACTCATGTTTGCTTATGCTATTGCCCTTGGATTATATATATATACATCTGTGCTTGGTTTAACTTGGTTGCCTTGGTCAGGGAAGGAAGAATGTTAAGTTGGTAAGTCTTGCCGTATTACTCATATATCGCACGACGTACTGCCACACGAGTTAGGCTTTACATCATTGCCATAAAACTGATCCTAAGACAAGACTAGAAAGATAACTTAATAGATGGTTCACGAAATCTTTATAACGTATTTGGATTTGTCAAGCGGGCGAGAACCCTCCCCACCAGTGCATTCATGTACTGATAACCCACTGGATTGTTTACAAGGTACAAGAGAACCTCGTTCGGTGCAAAAACCTCCTTCGTGCGAGATAAGGCATGGAGTTGACTTTGGAGCCTTGGAACGTTGCGTCCGGAACTGAAGCACATATACAAGACATAATGTTGTAATATCGCCTATGTATTATTCCACAAATGTAGCCACTTGGTACGCTTTTATTGTTTCGAGAGAGAGGGACTTGAGCAACTTGTAATCTCGGCTTAATGCCGCTTGTAATACTTGTTCAATATTAATAAATAGCTTATTTTACTTCTATACTTGTGTTATACAATGCTTTCGCTATTGACGACTCTGTGAACTTGTTACCAATCGCTTGTTCATTTCTTATTCCGCTGTACTCGGACTATCTGTGCGGCTCTGTGGCTTAGACATCTTACCACCTGTTCGGATCATGGTCTTGCACGGGTGAAGCTTATGCTCGTGCGACATCACGTCCAGATGGGAAAGATCATCCCGCGGGAGCGCTGGCGTGGTGATTCACGCCTAGCGGGGACGGCCCATTACCTACGGGAGATCGGGGCGTGACATCGATGATAAAATTTCTCCATCTCGAGAGACGCTTCATAGGCCTCCCTGTAGTTTGTACACTTCTTACTGAGCACATCACGCTGCAGGGCTTTATTCAGACCATTGATAAAACGTAGACATTTTGCCTCGTTGTTCGGTACCATGTATCCGTCGAACATGGATTTCTTTAGGAACTCTGCTTCGTAGTCGTCGACGGATATATTTTCTTCCTCGAGCGCTACAAACTCATTTTATTTCTTCTGGCGGATAGCTGGTGGGATAAATTGTGCGACAAACGTCTGTTTGAATGTCTCCCAAGAGACTTTGGCTTTTTGGTTGTTACCATAAAGCGCTTGTCTCTTTGATTTCCACCAGTTATTTGCTTTTAGACGAAGCTGCACATCCAACTCTCTTGGTGCCTTGGACATCCAACCTACGAAAGATTCCTTTCAAAGTCTTTAGGAAGCCCATTACTTCCTATGGTTTTGTAACAGACCACTTCGCTCAGTTCTGCAAGATGATTCAAACGGCATATCGGCACTTGGGCTTGGAGTTTTCAGCGGTTCACTCGGAGTCTCGCTTGGCCGAGGCAAGCCCTTGTTCAGGTGAGTGGCTATGATGAACCTGTCTTTGCTTGACCAACACACCTAATAATTTGGATATACATACTAGATCTCTAGGCGATAACCCCTTGCATGCTAATAAGAATACAACGCACCTAGCTAAGAGAATAATCCCATTGTCATGCCCCAGTCCCAAAACGTATGGGACCAGACACGTGACAATGGTCAGTTGGTACGACTCCGTAGGATTTTCCAATTTAATAGGCCCGACGAAGCGCACTTACGCTGTCCACGGTCAAGTGATCTAATTAATAATCTAATTTTAACATGCAACAACTAAACTAAATCTTAATCCATGATAAATAATCTCAAGAAAGAACGATACGCATCATCAGTCTGCAACCCAATAATACATCCGTTCGAATAGACCAAAAGAATGACATAGGCCTAAACACTAGGCTATAAAAGCAGAATCAAAATAGAAAGTAGTACATGACTGTAATAGCTGGAAATGTAAAGATACCTGCAATGCTGTCCACACTCCACTGGATCAAATATTCTGCAAACTGCACAAATAACCTGGAAGGGAACCAGGTTCTGAGAAGGATGTAACAAGATACAAAAATACACGTCATAAGTAAATATTGTGAAAAATCAAAGGTGAACTAACCAGCTAAGTGAAATCTAATTTGAGGACAACTTAGTGCGTATGGGAAATGTAGGCTAGATATATGCTGACGTATTTCACCAATCGCCGTGACTGGCTAGTATCTGCTACATATGCCCCCCATCTTAGGACACTCTGCAATATAATAACGTCCAGCTCTGAAGAGCGTGGTATCTGCAATATATATATATATATATATATATATATATATATATATATATATATATATATATATATATATATATATATATATATACGTCCGTATCGCTCCGGGGAGCGCGGTATCTGTATAAAGGAGGTGGGTGTCCCATACGCCTACTAGTCGTCCTCTCCGCCCAATGCCAATGTACAAATCTCAAGTGAGACATGGACATCTCGTACTATAATGCAAGTCAATAAAGAAATATACAACTAAGCTAAATACTGTCACACGTGCTGCTCACACCGATGGCCAGTCAAGCATGAAGCACGCGTCCCTACATGAATTCACTCTGTGCCGTACAATGATACGTGTCAAGGCCTGGGGAGTCATATTAATGACTCCATAACTTTAGGTGGGTCCACTAGACACTAGGTCAGACACAAGTCCTAATATCAACGCCTTCGTTGACTGCACCCAAGTCTTTCTCGGACGCGCACAGTTAATATTAAACAATAAAACATGCAGCTAAATAATATTTGATTTTAAACAGTATAACAAGGCAATGTATACTTTCCTAGAACTCTGGTGTGCACAAGCAATGATCCAGAATCAACAACCAAGGTAGTATCATCTTGGATGCCTACGAATAAATAACAATAAATATTAATCACTACATTACACTATGCTAATTGCGTACACAAGTACGACTTACGCAATGCCATGAGTTACGCGGATACTAAACCTAATAAACGTTCTAATTAAATACGTTGGCTAAGGTTGGCTAGTCACGGGTCAAGGGGGGTAGGGGTACACTTAGTCTACTAGTCCACAGTATTTTACAAGTTATTCTATGGTATAAATTCTCACATGTTACAATCACGGTCACAACTATAATTAGTGTAGGTGCTAAGTCGCACCTCTAACACCCGGGTACCAGGTATCCTAATTATTTTCAGGACACATCTGATATGGGTAGTCATCTAGGTCTCCATGTACGAGAATTATAACTACACTACAGTCAGGATTGACGCAGGGGGGCCACGACTGGTCAACTAACAAGGTCGCGTGTGCACGCAGCTAAGACATACACGTGTCATATCCTCAATTACCATGTACATCAAGACAATCGAATTTTCAAAATACGTTACGATACCAAATACTGTATAACGCAACACAGGTCCTAGCTATCATGCTATAAAAATACGTTACAACTAAATGACGTATAATACTAAATTATAAATCCTAGCTAACATATTAGTGTGCATGTAATCAGTGTCTAAACCTTGGTCAACATAGTAATTACATTAAATAATCATATTTCTATGTAGTAAATACTAACTCTAATTTCTATTCTAAACATATACATTTATACACAACACAAGGGTTCAATAGACACAGTTCAAACACAGTGACGTATTCGTACATGACATAGCGAGGGAAGTACGTATACCTATCCGATTCGTGTCCGGGGGGGTGTCCGTGGCTCGCTGCTCGAGAATGGCCGAACTCCAGCGTGTACAACAACCACGGCGGCTACAGTGGCTGCAGGGGGTGCTCCGGCCACAGCAGCAAGTAACAACAGCAGCTCCGGCAGCAGCTGCAGCGGCAAAGACGGTAGCAGGGTGGTCATGGTGTGGTGGCGAGTGATGGCAGTGGCGGGACGGTGGCTAAGGCGGTAGTAGAGGTGGCCGGGTTGCTGTGGTGGCGATGGGGGTGACTGGGGATGATGATGATGGTATTGTTGATGGTGATCGGGTCGGTGATATCGGGGGGAATGGTGATGACGGTGGCGGTGGAGATGGTTGTTGATGGTGGTGGAGACGATGAGGGGGGATGACGGTGGCTAAGGTGGCAGTGTCGAGGGCGGCTAAGGTGGCGGAGGCGCTGGAGGGGAATCGGGTCGAGGGGAAGAAGAGTCAGGTGGTGATGATGGTGTTGTTGGTGACGACGGTGGCGGTGGTTACTGATGGCGGGGATGCTGGAGGTGGTCGAGGGCGGGGACAGGCGGAGGAGGAAGTCGTGCTGGTGGCGGTGGAGCTGTGCTCAGGTGGTTGGGATGGTCGGCTAAGGTGGCGGTGGTCGAGCGGAGGGGAGTCGGGAGAAGGAAAGTCGGGTGGGTGATGGTGTTGATGATGACAGAGATGGAGGAGGAGGAGGCTGACTGGTAGACGTCGACGAGGGGGGGTTAGGCAGTACTGGGTGGCTGAGACAGGGGCAGGCGGCCTGGGTGTGATCGGGGAAGGAGGGGTGATGGTCGGGTGAAGGGTGGTGGTGGCGGTGGTGATGTAGTTTCTAGGGTTTCTTTAGGGTTTTGTAGTGATGTAGGTGGCTGTAGGTTTGGTTTTTGGGAGAAAGAGAGTCGTATATATAGGAGAGAGAGAGAGGGGGCTCTCCTTGGGATTAGGGCCGGCTAGGAGATATTTTTGGGGAGGTGGAAACCCTCAACATGATGAAGGGATGGCTAGGATGGAGGGATTTTGAAAGTGAGGGTGAGGATGTGAGGGAATAAAGTTATAGGAAGTACAACAAATAGGGGGAAATATATGGGTGGACCAGTCAAAGAGGGGAAATGAGGTTCTTCATGAGTTGGGTCCAATGAGGGGTGGACACCTCATTGCACATTTGCATAAAAGTCCCTTAACAATTGAGAAATTTTATAATTAATGGAATTTGGGATTGGATGAGGCTAAACACCATGTTTCGTGTGATGTAGTGGGCTAAAATAGTGGGTGATATTTAGTATGAACCTTGAGGGTGTGAGTGGGGGTTTGGGTTGGAGTTGGGTCTAGTTTTGGGTGAGGTTGGGTCCTTACACCAATTTAATTAAAATTAGTGTAATTGGTGCTCTTTAATTAATTGGAAGTACATGGGATTAAAATTGGGTGGGACACAAGTGTCATGGACATAGTAGGCTTAGTATAGAATAATGTCATAATTTGGGTTGGATAAAATGGGTCGATGTTGTGTTTCCAATTTCGATTGGAACGGACAAAGATGCAAATTAGGATTTAATTAAATTTAAGAACGAACGTTTGTAACGAATATTGTACGACTAAAATAAAGCACAAGAGAGGGTATTTATGAGTTACACAAAGGTCAGAATGGAAGGCTGGCATATCTAGGAAAAGTGTATAAAATTTGTTTGAGAGCAAATGCTAGTGTAGCGCTCCAAATATCGAAGCAACGGTAAGGTGCACTAAGTGATACAAATATTGCACAATAAATCTAAAATACCGCGTTCTAATTCTAATTGGCTCCAAATTAACCCTAGTATCCTTATCTAAGCTAAGTAGACCTAAATTTGGTCAAGGGGGTTTACACCCATCTTGTATTGCTTTTGTTAGAACATGAAAATAAAACTTTTTTAAATATTAGTTCCTCGTACTATCCCTTAGACCCGTGCTATCGTAATCGCTTATATTTGCAAGTATGGCATTGTCGCATGTTTTTCTTAAAGTTATATTCACACTGTTCCACTGCTTAGCTGCTTTACATAATCGCTATGCTCGTCTTGTGAGATTCATGCCACGACCCTATATTACTATCCCTATCTTGCATTCATCTAGTTTAGCCAAAAGACTATCAAATAGTCGTTCTGTGCAAGTATGAACCTGGAAATATTCAGGACCGTTGGGTCGCCAAGGCATTTCCCGAACTAAGGGATTGCATCATGTCAAGTAAAGCAAGAATCACAGCTTGTGGAGCAATACTCATTCAGGTATTCGGATCCTTGGTAGTCTCTCTCGAGCGGGCGAGATGGTGTATGCACCTCGAGTACCTATTGCTACACTCACCTCCGCCCAAGATACTACGCATCATCCAATGGCTAAGTGAATCAAGATTGATCATGTCATATCGTAAATCTGGAAGACCCAAGACTTGCATGGTCGCAGACAACTTGTGCACGAGGTAATTGTGGATTCCTCCGACGATCGTCGGGGCACCGGGATTGTGCCGGCCTGGGAGGAATCATATGGGGACTCCTCGAGCTTTGGCGGGATGGTGTGTATGCCTCGAGTTTTTAGCGTTACACCATCACCGTCAAAATAGTCTGGGTCTCTCATGTTTCGGCTGGATGGTGCGTGCCTCGAGTTTTTAGCGCTATACCCATATTCGTCTAGAGACTCGTCCAAATGGATTATAGCGCCAGCTACCTCCTGTTCATATAGATTAAGTTATCTCGCTTAGCGATAAATCGCGTGTGAGTCATTGCATCGCATCTAGCAATCTGA